>JASDQU010307441.1:11712-25738 GCA_032191745.1 Picea mariana | reverse complement strand
TCACTGATTATGATTGGGTTGGTGATAACATTGATCGCAAGTACATATATGGTTACTCACTCATTCTTGGTTCCAAGCCTATCTGTTGGTCGACCAAGAAGAAGGTTGTTATTTCTCTATCTTCAGCCGAGTTAGAGTATAAAGGAGTAGTTAATATAACCATTGAATCTATGTGGTTACAACATTGTCTCACTGAGTTGGGAATTCAATTTCATCGGTCGATCCTCATTTGCTGTGATAACCATAGCACTCTGAAATTTTGTAAAGATCCACTTCAGAGGTAGCAGATGAAGAACATCAATATCCACATGCATTATATACAGGAATTAGTACACGAGGGTATCATCAACCTACAATTTCATCCTTCAATAGAACATACTACATACATATTCACCAATATCTTCACTGAGCATAAGTTTCATTCTCTGCATATTCGTCTTGGAGTGAAGGACACATTTGACTAGAAACTGTCAATTCTTCTTTTTACATACATTGTAATTTGTCGGGGGCGGGTGGGTTCCCATGAGGTTTTCCCTCTTTCCTCATTTAGTTTAGTGTATATTTTGTATTTGGGTACCTAACATGGCCTCATTGTCGGGACCCATTCTTTATTTTCACCATAATTATGTTCAAGGGGGGGTGTTGGAGATACTTCACACACACCTAGGATTTTTTTTTCCTAAGGTTTTCCCTATGTTTATTATTCATTATTTAGTCTCCTATAGTTTAGGGAGAATATTCCTCTAGGAGAATATTCTCTTCAGCTCACACTTCAATTTGATTAGTTGAGTGGAGTCTAGATGCCACATTGGGATCATCACCAGCTAATGCACATTGTCCTTGGGATTATCACCAGACTAGTGAATTAGTCATGATTCCTTGAAATCCTCCTCACTTCACTTTGTTTTAGTCAATTAACTGAAGACTGAGAGGCTAGTTAACTCAGACTAGGTGTCAATTCACTCTCGTAACCGCCTAACAGACTAGATTGGGTGGCAGTTTACTCCCATAACTACTAGTGTCTATCCAGATCACTCTAGACCACCACTATGGCACATTGGCTTCTCCTCCAGTCTGCATTAGTTGATTTTTATTTAGTATATCATGTGTAAATTATCATTCATTCATTTGGTTCATGAGAATTCTTCCATTCTTTCTCTTTTGCTTCTCTTTTCTCATATTTTATCTGCAAACTATGTATGCAATTTTCTAGCTAGATCTATTATGTGCAAGTTCAACACATTTATATAAATCCTTCTTATACCAATTGGTGGTTTTCTCAATGGTTCTTTCTTTTATGATGTATTAGTCGCACATGGGGTCATGGGTTCCACACTAATTCAAATCTAGAATGGAGATCCTTCTTCTACACTGGACCCTTGACCTTTGGTTTATCTATCATATGTGTCGCACAACACTTCTTGAATATTCTTTGTAGCACGAAGATCCTATACCTCCTTTTCATCATTGTCCAATCCCTCTCGCTTGACTAATTCCCTCTTTTTACTATTGATCCTATAGTGGTAGGGTCTTCCTTTGTGCGTCATTCCCACTCTATCCATTATTTCCTTGATCTAGTTTTCATCCATCATAATGGGGTCCATTTCTTCCTTCTTCTGACCTTTATCTAGGTCCTTCTCCATATCTCATATCACCCTTATTATTTCCCCCAGTCTCCCCATGTCAGTCGAGTGATTTAGCTGTTCGACTGCATTGTCATCACTCCTTTATCATGTAGTAAAATATTGATCGACATGTAGAGTGATCTAATATACTTTCCTCTTGGTCCCTTCAAAAAAAAATTCTCTGCAGTAGTGTATTATTTTGTAGTATCGAGTGCAAACTTGGTAATAAATACTGCAATAATGTTGTCTAGCTAGAAATCCATTGCACACACGAATTTATTATTGACTTTTTGTAGCTACACAATATTCTCAGTACTCCATTCTACTGGTATTATCTAATTAGTTGAGTGATTTTCCTTCAGTATCAGTATCCACTGTTGCAGCAAATGTGGAAAAAACAAAACAAATCTTCATGAATATCAATGAATACATTCCTTTCGAAATACTGGCGCATAGTATACTTATGGTTTCTATTATCCTTATGTGAAAACTTGAGCTCTTTTGTTTTCAACCATCGTTCGATCTCATGTTTAGTATGGTTACATGGTCTGGACATCCCCTTCTAATATTGCATTCTCTTCATTGTCCTTCTCAACAAGTCTCTTCCAATCTGATCTTTTGGATTCCAACCAGAAATGGAACCATTTGTTGGATGTTTTAGGTTGACTCAAGTTCTATTTTAGGTTTCCAACAAAACACTTCAAACCATTGACCTTTTTGGAGACCAGAAGAAAAAACTACACACATAGTTCACAATGAAGTGTCACCCGAGATGGCTTATGGTTGAATGTAGTACTTAGATGCCTGTAATCGTGGAAGGGATGGTGTTGTGGGGATTCCAGAAATTCTTTCTACGTCAACATACATCAAATCTATTATTATAACACATCATTAAATCCATAACTACCATTCTGTAACCATTCACATTCATTTAAGATTCATTATGCAGTAAGTATTATTTATGTTCTAGTGTCTGTTGCATTTTACTACTATAGATTCATCCATTCAGCATAACTAAACCAGAAATAAATAAAACATTCCACACAAAGACAAAAGGTTTTATCTTGGTTCACCCCCCTAGGCTACATCCACAAAGATTTGGCATTATTCACTCTTTTATTATTCTTCATCATGTTATTGTGTTGTGTGCATTACATATGAGTGTGTTGGGGCTAACAAGGTATCACTAAGATCCACAACTCGCGACCTTACCCTCAATTACATTGCATCTCTCTGTCTTCAAAACTGACTCTAAGATAATCTCCAACACTAGCTCTACAACTAGATCACTTAAGAATTAACTACTACTAGATCTCCTCAGATCTCACAGTACATATTTATACGACAAAAATGGGTTAAAACCCATTACAACAATGACCAAAACCCTAACCCACTAACCCTAGGTGGATTAGGTTTTTCCACATTCTAACTTCTTGCACGTGGCTGATCCAAAATCCAACAGTTTCCTTCTTTGATTTTCCTCTTTCGTCCTTCCTTTGACTTTCCTTCTTCCTCGACATTTCTTTTCCCTATTTTCTGGCGTGCACTCTTTTTCTGGTCCATTTTCTAACTTCCTTCATTAATTGTTTCACTTTTACCCAAAATGGCCTTCGCCAACACCAGGACAACCTTAAAGAATCTAGGATAGCAACAAAGGGAGTGATAAAATAACTCCATAATCTAGAAACATTTATGTATGCAGGTCTGGAGGTCTTCCAATAGAAAGCTACCTAGATTATACCTCAACTCAACAAATTTTAGAGAAAGAAAACATATTTTGTTGCGATTGGGGAAGGTTTGAAAGATATGTTGTGATGGGTCATAGAAAATCCCGATGCTCTACCAGAATCTCCATGCATGACATAATGGGTAAAGTACCTCAATTATGTTGCAATTGAAAACTGTCAACAAGCTAGGGAAAATATTGAGAAGGAGTTGAATAATTCACTTGCAACATTTGCCAAACTCCACAAAGAAACATACATTCAAGTCTTCAAAATCCATCTTCACTAGATCAAAGAACTAGGTCAACTAAATATTGATGAGAAAAGTTTCTCAAAGTTAGAAAAAATTATAAGGTAAAGATAGATGGAAGCCAGATATAAAACCAAATTAATGTTTTATTTAATGAATGATCATCTCGTGAAACCAACAAGGGCCGAAAATATGATTTTTGCCTTCATAGATAATTTAACCAAGGATGTGAAGACCCTCTCTCAAAACTCAACAACTCACGAGGTTTCTTTGGAGTCCTTTCTCTATTGCAGAATCATATCTATCTTGGGACACCACAAATTTTGGACAAATTACTTAAGAGATAAAAGTAAATAAAGCGATCATATGATGAAATTCAAAATTATTCCTCCCCCTCCTCCCCATCTTGTCTTTTCTATCATCATTTCATCTTGTGTCTCTTTTGTAATCTATATAAAAAAATGGAAAATGAGAAGAAGAAGAGATAGGTAACTTCTTGTTGCATAATTCAAGAATCCATAGTAGGTAGTTACTTAGGCAACTATAAAAACCACAACAGACCCACTTTGGAGAGGATTTTCAGATTTGTAATTTCGGAAGAACTGTTTTTTCTATATACAATATTAAGAATCCCCCAAGGCCATTTTGACTAAGATAAATACTTATTTTATGGTGGTTTTTTTTCTTTGAACTATTTCAAGTGAGTGATTGGCTATCATGAAGCACTGTAAGTATTTAGTTGCACATATAGACTTTTCTTTTGTAAACACAATTTTTTTTCATTTTTCATTTTTCTCTTTTATGAATTTTTCTGAGATGATGAATGGGCTTTGATGTATGAATGCATAGTTAAGACTAATCTGGTTATTATTTCATGTATGCATGTTATTAATCTATGTTTTCTTCTTACAACTATCTAGATGAAATATAATGTATAGATTACTAACACTTGAGTCTTGTCATTTGGTTACTCTTGGTCACTCCTATCTAGGATAGGATAAAACATTTTTTTCCATAGATAGTTTAGTTTTCATTTGAATACCCTTGCATTCAAACCATTCATTCACTCTCAAAACAACAATGGTAGCTATGCTATAATTTGGATGGGTCTCCTAATCCAAACGATGAGAATTCTAATTGGGACATCGTACCAAGGAGAACCCCTCTCCATTGAAGGGCATTTTTCTTGTGTTAACATGAGCTTAAGTTTCATTATTTTTTTAGCAATATTGATTTTCTTCCTTATGCTAATTATAACAAAATATATTTTTGATATTCTAGATTAGGGTTAATAACCTCTTTATAGTATATTAATTTCATCTCATCCTCTAATTCTTTGTCCCATCATAATTTTTCAAATTTTTATATAATAGAATCTTTTATTTTCCAATAATTTAGAGAATACTTGACATCTTTATTTTAACCTCTCTTAAGCCATATGTGACTTTGATTATTATTTGAATCAATCTTAATAAACCTCTTATTTTTCATGTTAAATATCTTATGTTTTTATATTAAATACCTAATTATAACTATAATTTATATTACTTAAATTTTTATATTTTTTGATATTAAGATTTTTTAATAATTTTATTAATATTATTATTTGAATAAAATACTTAATTTTAATCAATCATAATAATCTATATAAATTTAATCAATCTTAATATAATAAATTAACATAATAAATTAAAATAATATATAGTTATTGTAATAAATCCTAATAACTAATTGTATCTTTACAATACTATTCATCATTCAAATTAACTATTTGAAACCGTTAGAAATCTTGATTGTTTTAATCATTTATACAAGTCTCGTGTTATGTTATTTTCCTTTATAATTACATTTTGACATTTTATATGAACCTTTCATAAGGTCATGCATTTTATAAGATAGTTTTATAGTCTTTTTTAGTATTTGATTTTTTTAAATGTAAATGTTTCTAAAATAATCACATATACATACACATATATAAAATCCCTCCCATATATAAATTTTGATTTTTAAAAATAAAACAAATATTAAATATTAAAGTATATTTTTAAATTTCTAATCCAATACATTACTTTTCACTATAATTTTTTATTTAAATATATATACATATTTAGTATTAAAAATTAATTTAATTGATTAAATTATTAATTTGTGTTGTTGAGGAGGAGATTTATTAAAAATATCATAAAGCATAGGTTTAACTCTAGTTGTGATTAATGTTTGAGCTATTATTTATTCAAATATTTTAGAGTATTAAAAATATCTCACTATATTAAAAATAAAAAAAAAATAAAAAAAATTGTAATATTCTCGTGCTTAAAACACCTTTATTAATTTATTAAAAAAACAAAAAAATTTAAAATAATAAAACATTATTAAAATATTTCATATATTAATATTAAAAAAAAAATTATAATAAATTTAAACATTATTCAAACATATTTATATATCAATATTATTTTTATTTTTATTTTTTTTCAGAAAAAAATTATATCATCTCGACAGAAAAGTAATTTACATTTTATAGAAAACATGGAGTATCCATGTTTTTTTTGCAACATGTGATCTCAAAAAATATCAACATAAATACCTCATCAAAAAGATACATCCAAAATGGCAATAAGCTGACATATATCTTGAACAAGATACATGCCTAGATCTATTCACACAAAAATATGTAATAGAAAGTCTTCAACAAAAGGCCTTGGGTAGTATTCAAAGTGTACTCCATTCATGTCTTCTATAAGTTGCCATTTCCCGAGATCCAGCCGAAGGCCCACTTTAGACAACGAATCTGCCTCCATGTTGTGTTCCCTGTATACATACTAGATACAAATCATATTAAAAGAGTCCATGATCCTGTAGACTTCCTTAAGAAGTAAATGAAGTTGTAAATTATGAGATTGTTGAGTTTTCCTTGCCCAATTTATAACCAAAATAGAATAAAAAAATTTGTAAACTCTTTACTCCCTTTTTTAATGCAAAGAGAAGAAGGATCTTGAGAGACATTAGTTCAACATAATTATTTGTTCCTTTTCCAAAACACATAAGAATTTTGAAGGTGTGGGATGTAGAGAGGAATAACACATCCCCCCCTTGCAAGATTGATTATTGTTTTTGGAAGCTCCATTGAAGAAATCCAACAATTTTGAAAAGTCTATCTGGATCTCTGATATGAACCTTGGTGGACATGAGTTCTTTTTCTATGTAAAATGGGATATAATGTTGATACCTTGCATTGCAAAAATATCTTGGGTAGTGGATTTGTCATGGAAGATGGTTGAGTTCCTAGAAATCCAGGAAGACCCCAACTTACTGTCAAAGGAAGTTATTTAACATTCCTATTTGAGGAATTTGAAACCCAGTCTTTCCAGGTCTACTCCATTGATGGACCACTCCAATTACAGTCTTGTTGCAATGCTGTCATGACCTCCTCTTAACAAATCTTCTTAACAAAGGGGCAGTTTATAAAAAGGTGAAGTGAAGTCTTGTTGTTGGATTTACACAATGCACACCAACATGGGGCTTCAATTTTCCTATTCTTCATTTTGTCCCATGTCGGGACTTTATTGACAATTAGACACCACATGAACATTCTGGATTTTAGTGGACAATGGACTTTCCAAAGTACTTTTCACCACCATAATAGCTCTCTTAAGTGCTGATAAATATTTAACTGTATATATCCCAAATTAGGAGTATAAATACCTAAAGGTGCATGCTTCCAATAAAATCATCCTCCCTATCCACTATCCAAACATGGGCTGATTTCAAAAATTGAATGTAATTTGACCATTGGGAAGCATTTTCCCCTTCCACATCTAGATCAGCAGGACCAAACCACTCTTGGCTCCATATGGAGGTACAAAATTGATCAATGATTTTATTAAGGTGATATATTCCTTGAGAATGTAATGCTTGGATAAAACAAGTGACAAAATATGAATTCTTTCACTACCTAGCCAAGGATCCGATCTGACTTGAACCTTCAAACGATTTCCAACCCTCCAAGCTAGACCATATTTGACCACTGCAAAAGATATGATAATGACCTTACAAATAATAGAGCATACAAAGCATTTCTTCTAAGGACTCCTAATCTAGTCCAACATTGAATCTTGGTCTATATACTTTTTATTGACTACGTTAGTCGACATGATAGTTGTCTAAATCAACCTCCAAACTAAATTTTCCGCAAATTCTTTTGAAAAGAGGAAAAACAAATTTAACCCCATCCACCAAGATATTTTGGAATTGCCAACACCTCCCATTTTACCCAAGGAAGCACAATTTTTTCTTGTGATCTGAACCACAAACATTTGAAGCAGATTATTTGAATCTTGTCAAGAACCCCTTTGGAATCCATGTTAAGGACATCCAATACACTGGGATGGCTTCCTAAACTGATTTGAAAAGAACAAGATGACCTCCTCTGGATAACCATCTGAAATTCCATACCTTTATTCTTTTCTCCTATTTTTATATTAACCAATTCTAATCATATTTTTGAAAGCAATTTGGCTTCAGTTGGAACCCCAAATATTTTATACTTGATTCGATATCCTTTACTTCAAAAGGAAAGAGGGACTGATAAAATATAAGCTCTTCATATTCCATATTGTTGATTGATAATGTACTTTTTATTTCATTTATTTACATACCTAATGCCATGGACAAAAGACCCAAAACGTTTGAAAGAGTTTCTACATCACCCCTCTGACCATAAAAAAAAAAAGCAGAACACCATCCATGAATAGGAGGTAGGAAAGATATAAGGGGAAATAGGGATACCCCAGAAAAGGCCATGGGATTTTTCATAAGCTAGATATCAACTGAGGCCTTCTACCACCGGGAGGAAAAGAAATGGGGAGAGAGCAAAACCTTTCCTTAAACCTCTTCATGCATGAAAAAATGGGAAAGTTGCTCCATTTATAAGGAGAAAAAAAGTGGTTGATGAAATGAAACTCCTAACCCAGTTGATGAAAGGAACTTCAAAACCCACATGAGTGAGTATGAATCAAATATAGATCCATCTTATCATATCATATTCCTTAGATAAGTGTATATTCATGAGTGTTCCCTTTAATCTTCTTATCTTTATATTGCGCAAATCTTCTTGATCCACTCCTATGGCTTCATGGGTCTTCCTTCCTTCCAGGAAGCTGAATTGTTCCTTTGAGATAGAAGATGAGAGGATATGCTTCAGTCTTCTAGCAATGACCTTTTCCATTATTTTATAGATACAATTACATAGGGATATTGGATGAAATTCCTCAAAATACTGAGGGCAGTGCAATTTTGGAATTAGGGAAATGAAAATGGTATTGAGTGGAGCATGCATATTCCCCTCCCTCTTGATTCCTCCACCATATTCAAAATATCTAGGCCAATCCCTTCATAGATTCCTAAGATTAATTCAACCAGACATCCATCCGGTCCCGGGCTCTTGTCTTTTTGAAAACTACATAGAACCTCCTTAAGATCCTCTTCTAAAATTTCTTCCATTATAGTCTTATTTTCCTCTTCGTTGAAAAATCGAGGGAAGAACACTGCCACATTGACAATTTTTTCAATTGTAGACTAAGTATCAACCTTGAAGAGAGATTGAAATTATTTTTTCCCCATCTGAGCCAGACCTTCAAAGGATGACACTTCTCACCCATGATTGTCTTTTAGACTCCAAATGGTATTTGATAATTTTCTCTATTTTTCATATGCCTGAAAGAATTTTGTATTTTCATCTCCTTTTTCCATACATATGACCCAATTCTTTAATCTATAGGCTACCTACTTTTCCTCCATGATTTTTCTCTTCTTTTGTTCTATCTATAATAATGCCTCTTTTGTCTCCTAAGTTGCAAAGATGCCATCATCTGATTCATATATGGAACTTAAATGTGTCTCTATAGCCAATAGATCCTTCTAATAACGGCTTCAGTTTTTATTTTCCCAAGCTATAGTAACTCTCTTAGCCTTTTTAAGGATGGCTACAAATTGTACAACAACAACTTGCTCTAGATTTGGATTAAAAGGAACCCACTACTCCTTTACTAGATTGATGAAACTTTCCTCTTTTAGCCATTCCCGATTGAATTTGAAGGGTCTAGATGGATTTCTCTTTTCCTTTGCTACTTCCAAAAGAATGGGTTAATGATCATATTCCCCTCCGACTCCCACCCATTTCCTCATATGTAACTGACCCTACAAAAGTTTGTTTGAGACCAAAAATTGGTATAGACATTTTGAAACCCTCTCAGCCCCTACCTATTTATTCCTCTAGGAGGGATTGAGGTGAACCGAGGTGATGTATAAAAGCCCTTTCCCTTCCATTAGATTTTGGAAGAAATATGATAGAGGGTCGGATCTTTCTCGAGGACCCCAAACATCAATTGATCCCCCCCCCCATGATCAAGGAAACTGAATTGAAGAAGGACTTACTTAGAGGATTTTCCTAAAACTGAACATGATCAAATTAAGGCCCATATATATTTACCACTGAGAATTGTATCCCCAAGCCTGACAAAAGTATATCATCTCCTAATCTAGACTCGAAGACCCACAAATTTACCAATTTCACCATTTTTTTGTTCCATCCTAAAGCTAGTCCCCCAGATCAGCATCTAGCATCTAAAATTGAGAAGCTCCAACTTGGAAATAAATATTCAAGAAGAGATAAGAAATCATAACTTTTCCCCAAGGTTTCCTGTAGAAATATGATGTTGGGTTGGTTGGAATCCACCAAAATTTTAAGGGATAATTTTTTAGATAGGATCTCCACACCCCTACAATTAAAAGAAAGAAGTTTCATGGGGGACCCCCTCCCAGGGCCATCGATTCTATAAATTCCTCCTTTATGGATAGATTCTTACCCTTATCAAGGTCCAGAAGGGCCCATTTCTAGGATTTTGAGAAAAGAGACTCCCCTCCCCTCCTCTGGTAGGGTTAATACCAAGACCTTTGGGTTTTTTGGGAAAAAAAGTGGAGGAGGAAGATGGAATAAACCAATTCCTCAATTTGTAGGTAATTTACTCCTCCTCTGAGTTCATCGAGAAACCATATGTTTCACAAATTTTTACAGTAGAAGAAAACTTCTAGGGGAGGGCCAAAGAACACAGAGCGAGTGGGGATATGAGCCTTGGAGAAGTGGACTGGAGTCCCTCATAAGGAAAGGCTAGATTTTTCAATGTCCCAACCCAATATTTTCTTGAAATAGATAAATAATTTATTAAAAATTTAATGGTGGGAAGAGGAATGGAATGCATACCCATATGATCTGCAAAATTCTTTTGTGTAATATTGGCTTGTGGACTTTCCTATCAATTCAAATTTCTAATACCTACCTATGTATTTTCAGTGGAGGAGATTGACCCATATTTTATTACACCTCCTGATTGGCCACGAGAAGCAAGAAATGGAGCTTTCACCTTCCTCCCCACTGATTGTTCAGAGAGTCTTCCCTTTGTGACTGGTCACTTATTTTAAGTAGTCGATCCCAACCCATTGAATTTCTCATGGAGAGGAAGACTACACTGCTTTGAAATATGCCCATGTTGATGGCATCTTCAACATCAAAAGGGGGCTCCTTCATAATCTAGTTTCTATTTGAGAGACTTCTCCCTAGAGATTAGTTCCAATTATTAAATCAATCCCTCCTGAATTTTCAAGGAAACCATAATATTGGCCAATTCCATCTCTCTGTATTCTAATAAGGACATGTTTGCATCCAAAAAATTCCCCAAAAAATTCCTTGACTCTGAGAATATTTTCTTTGTCCAGAACTACATAGGCAGCCCTAGAAGCCTAACCCAAATTAGATCAACATCCATCCACTCATGACTGGAATTGAATAAAGGATACCATTTTTTATAATGATCGGGGTGGAGTCAATGCTCCAAGGCTACAAAAGATCCTAATTTTCCTCAGCGATCGACCTGAACTTGAAATAAAACCAATCCTGCTTCAGGATTTGAATAGAAGGATCCTTCCCTAGGGTAGCTATCCTGGAGAAGTCTTCCCATTCCTTTAGAATCTTGATGTTGAATTGATTCCCACATTCCATTCCCACCAAATCCGAATCCACTATATCTACAACCTCGATCTCTAATATATCAATCCCGAGAAATAGTTTGGCTTCACCTTTATTCTTGACACACTTATTTTTTCATCATCTTGGGGAGGATTGCTAAGATGAGGAAGACGTTTCTGCTAGGATCATGGAAAATACACAAGGTTCTCCACCTTCCATAGAAACTCTTGGGCCCAAATATCCTACAGCTCTAGAGATGGGAGTGGAAGAAAAAAACGAGTCGAAAAAAAAATTTGGACCCAACATACCACTATTACCAAGAGATATATTCAGAACCGACTTAAGAAGATAAAATATATATATGACCTGGAAATTTATTAATGTGGAATAAAAATTTAAATAATTTGTTATGTAATTATAGTATTTAGTAATGATTGTAATTATTATAAGAATATCATAGATAATGACCACAAGGAAAAGAGAGCCCACAATAAAAATCATGAAGCAAAGAGGATCCATAAGGCATGTCAATAGAATTACCTAAGTGAAAAGAGGATGGTCATGTTAATATTAAGGGTGTTTCAATGAGGGAGGATGCCCATATTAATACTATACTGAGAGTCAAAGAGTGAGAAGATTATTATGGGCATCACATAGATAACATCCACAAGCTAAATAGGGCCCACCATAATAATCACATGGAAACGTTAGACTCCACAATCCATGATAGTATATGTGTTGATGATCGTAGTACTATATTTAAAGAGGGAAATGATCGTAGTATCGAAGTTACAACAAGGAGGGAGGATGGTAATCTTATTAACAGAGTGAGCATAAAAAAATGATGATTGTTATGGATGTAATGCAACATCCCCACTATAATCCCCAGTTTAATTAATGCATAATGAAGATATGGATGTGGCTATGGCCAAGCGATGTAATATGCAAATGCATTTTCTGTTTTTAAATAAATAAAATGTGATACTAGTTGTTAGGGGATATGGAAAAATATGGGGGATGGGTTTTCCACAAGGGAAGAGAAGAGGGGTCCAAGGGGAAAATTAACTATGGTTATTAATTCAACCCATTTTCCTTAATTTTATTATCATTGGGGATAACTTCCATTTTTCTATTTTAGTGTATGAGATTCCAATCATTAAAATAATTTAAGAGGGTGGGTGTGAGAGTCACATACCATAGTTATTGGAAGCATGGGGATGTAGTGCAATCAACATTGGGAAGAGTGAGAAATCGACTATCTTTGGAAAATAGAGGAAATGTATATGGGTAGTTACAGGAAATTTTTTCACATTGAATTTTGCATGAATAGGAAGTAGAAAGAAGAAAAAATTATTATCACAGATAGAGAAATAATGATGGGTGAATTATGGAGCATGTTGGAGCATTTTTGAGTGATTTGTAGATGAATATTGAAGAGCCATGTTGTTATTCCTAAAGAGTGAACTCTTGTGTGAGTTGCACTAAAGAAACAAGTTTTCATTGTTGTTGTTATTGGTAGTTTTACTAGTAGTGAGTTTCCTTGAGTTCCCAATAGAGAGATTCCTAGTTACCTATTCTAGAGAGACCCTGATAAACAAATGGGACACCCTAGGGATTGAGAGGAGTGAAGGGGTACATTCCTTTGGTTGGTTAGGTCAAGAGGGAGAGAGTAGGAGGAAATTTGGGATAGTTGTAGGAGAATACCAGTGGGTTGTGTGATATTGAGTTGTGAGTCAACTATGAGAGGCACCCTTTTCTTGTGTATTCCTAGCCCCAACTCAGGGGTGACTTATTGTTGATATTTGGAACAATGAGTCTATGGTTGGGTGAAATGTTTTTCCTAGGAAACTAGTTGTACAAATATTTTAAAAATATAAGTGTTTATTTATTTTCCTGAGTTAATTTACGAATTTAATTTCTATGCATTTTACTCTGTGCATGAAAATGAATTATATGTTGTTGTGGTGAAGTCATTAGTTGCATTTATGTTTTTAACTAGTGTGGAAAATTTATTTAACTTGATTTTCATGTTGTTTGTAATTTGAGGTTTACATATATTTGTTAATCTATTTTAGTAGTGTTGGTAATGGGATTCCAGTGCGGTGCTCAAATCGTTGCACACACATGGGCTAGTTGTTTCATGCAGTGCAAATCATGTTGCGCACATGATGGGAATAGTTTTCATGCATAGTACAAAATTTGTTGTAAAGCATACTAAAATATTTGTTGTACGCAAAAATGTCTCAGTGAGGAGGTGGAATTCATGTTAGCCAACATGATGTAGATGTTGGATTATTGAGGAGTGGATGAATCAGTAATGAGAAATTTGTACTTATTTTAACCACAATTTATATTCCTTTAACTTATTCAATAATGTTCATTAGTTCATCGTTAATACATTATT
>JASDQU010307441.1:0-11452 GCA_032191745.1 Picea mariana | reverse complement strand
TAGGTTCTCTGGCTACAAATGAAAGGTCTCTACAACAACTGGGTTCTCAGGCTCAAACCTAAAGGAATCTCTAAATCCTTAATCTTTGGAACTAACTACAATAAGGATACAACCCCCTTTCCTTGCCACACCAAACCACCTTGAAATATAAGTGCCAAATGTGAACAACCTATCACTATCATTGAATCAAGTCACTCTGATTGTTAACCTCTGTTACTGTCACTGCCAACCTATGCCACTATCACTGATCTAATTCTTCTTCAAAAATTTCCTTCATATCCGCAACCTATCTGTATTGAAACATGCAGGTATCCGCTCCCTTATTAACTTCAATTTGGGGATTTTCATGTCTATCCTCACTGCAACTCACAGACTACCATAGACTCACCTAGATTCACTATCATTTTCTATTCTTTTTTCAAACTTTCATTGTAAACCCGATACTCAAAACATGTCACTGTAATATCATCAACCAAATCAGATCTACTTACCAAAACCACTCAACCATATGCACAATATACCCAAGATGTACATCAACCAATACTACTCACACATCAACTAGATGTACTACGACACATCATCCATAAACGAAGTGCCAACAATACTACCAACAAGTTCCTCTAACAATGTACCAAGCATGTACCAATCTCGTGTCAACTACACATCAACTATGACTCATTAAGATATACCAACGTCATCAACTATATGTCCCAACATGTACCTCCACCATATACAAAAGACATATACTAATATAACCATGAAAATTTCTCTAGCAATACATCACACTCTCCATAACCAAATACTGCAGGCCCTCACTTTAAACCATATGCCAAAACCCCACTATTATGTAGTATCAATCATGTATTAACCATATACCAAGATCACTAACAAAGACCTCTCACAATGTGCCACAAGATATACCAATAACATGTAGTGTGCACCAACAATATTCTTCAACATATCTGCCTCAAAACATTTACTTCAACAAATACCATACATCCAAGAGGTCATATACCAAACCTCACTAAGTCATGCCTCAGTCATGCTCCAGAAAACCACTAAGATACAACCTCAAAACATAACCATGAACATACCTTTGGCTCTATAGTATCCCTATTGTATCTGATCTCTGACAAACAAAATTGCAGTCTCTCCTCAGATCCTGCAATCTGGAGTGAGCATCTTCCTTCTTTCCTTTTCTACAGATCCATGCTTTCCCCTTCTACAACTGACGTGTATCCATGTTTTCTTCCTCTGTGGACCATGGGGATTCTAGACTACTCTAAATGGTTTTCCAAATTCTCAAGGCCATATCTCCCTAACCATGAGGAACTATGTGACATACCACATATCACCAGAAACAACATGTCATGTAGTATCCATCCATGATAGTTTTACCTGCATATTTACTGATCTTCATATTTGTATACCTCAAATAAACGAGGGTCCCTTACCCTTACATTTGTTCTATGATAATTCACTACCAGACATACTCAAGGGTTAACATCAATCTCTAAGGGTTGACATCAATCTACAATATCACTCTCCAAGGGTTGACATCAATGAAACCCAATTATCCAAACCAATTGTCCATCAATTTAAACCAACTATTCATCAATATAAACCAACTTTCCAACTATACCCCCCTTTGGAATTGATGGAAACACTAACATTGATGGAAACACTTAGTCATGAAAATAATCATTCTCATTCTTCACATGTGATCATTTCTACTCATCAATGTTTCTATCTCTCCCCATTTGACATCAATGGGAAAGGGTATCTCCCTTTGGGTATGCTCCCCTTACTAAACTCTCATTGGGGCTTCTCCCTCTATCTACATGCCTCTAATTACTCTCTCTATCTCCCTTGACAAAGGATTAACTCCCCCTATTGATATGACATTGTACCTTCTCTAACAAATCCTAGTTAAGAGAGTAAATCCCCATGTGGGTGTGTCTCCCTGTATGTATGCTACTAATATTCCTTTCTAAATCTATCTCTCTAATGACTTCTCTACACATTTTTGTGTAGATAAATATAGGTCTTCCTATACTTTCTTCCTTTTGGAGTTATTGTCCATTGGTGATTCCTCATGTAATCAACTGACATATATAAAAAACATTCAATATTAATCATTCAAATATTTCTTTATCATAATCATCCATTATGATAATATTCCATTATATTTGAACCAATCTCTAAACCACTCTTTGAACCAATCTCTTAATCAATCCATCCTCTCAGCCACTATCGTATATATTTCCAAACTTGCTAAGTGTTCTTAGTAATCCATATATGTCCATACTATCCAAGACTCTGCTACTCAAATGTCCAAAATGTTGACCCATCTATCTCAGATACCGCATAGACTCCCCTTGTCTAATATTTATATCACCTGGGAGTCTCCAAGACGAATGGATCAGATCAATACCTGCTCTAATGGAGTGTAATCTTCCTCTTTGTTTGTGAATACATATTCCTTTTCATCCTCTTTTTGAATTATGTCATTATCCCGAGTTTTCACATATTCTTCATCCTCTACTTGAATTATGACACTTTCCTCTTTTCTTGTAAATTCAACATGATCTTGTGTTGTTGCAAATACTGAGAGTACGATTCCTTGGACTTGTTCTTCATTTACCTTCTCATGTTGTTTTTCACTTCTTCTCCAAACCTTCTTGTGTATGTCAACAATATTTTATTTCATGGGAGGATTTATTACACTTCTATAATTTGGAGCTATGTGTCCATAGTTGTGGCATTTGTAGCATTCAATATTTTGTGGGACGACATAATATTTTCTTTCTTGATCATTTCCTTCATAAGACCTGTAATCTATAACCTTACGTCCAAAGTTAGTACAATAAAAACAATGACCATAAAATAAATTTACGTACCTGGGATTGCATGTTCCTCTTTGTGGTGTAGTCCTTTTGGGTTCCTTTCTTGGCTGGTCATGATTGATCTTTCTTATTTTCCTGAATGTAGAAGGTCTTTTTGATTCTTCATCATAATTCCTTCCTTTGAGAACTTATTCATAACTCTTTTGTTTTGTTTCTTTCGTCATGGATATTGAACCTTTCTCAGTCTACATCCGGTTGTATCCTAGTCCAAACCTTTCATAGTATGGAATTTTGTTGTTGATGATCTTATCCAATTGGTGTTATCTTGTTGTATGTCCCTTTTTTGAATATATTTTCATAAAGTGATTTCTTTTGCTTCCAACATTTCAATCATATTATCCTTCTCTTCTAGTTGACTTCTGAGTATTTCTTCAATCCTCTTGTCCTCTTCTACTTGGATTTTCAACTTTGTAATTATCTGCTTGACTTCCTCTGAGTTGTGATTCTGGGTTCCTTTTACTTTTAGTTCTTACTTGAGTGACATGTTTTTTTTTCTTTCTTTCCTTATTTCTTCAAAGGAACTAATTAATTCCTCTTTAAGATTGACTTCTCTTTCTTCTTTGGAACCATCGGAGTTTCTTATTTGATTTTCCCTAGCCATAAAAAATAACTTTTCTAAATCAATGTTGATTTCATCATCCTCATTAGATGAGGACTTGTCTTCTCTTGAGGAGATATTTTTCTTGAAGACTTTCAATTTTTCTTTCCCATATCCATTTTGATTTTTATTTTCTTTCTTGGAATCTTCCTCTTCATCACTATCTGACTTCCTGGAATAAGGACACTTATTTGCAAAACGACCAATTTTACCACAGTTAAAACATTTCAACATAAGCTTACCTTTGTATTTACCTATTCATTTTTTCAACTTTCTTACGAAGTTTTCCATTTCTTCATCTTCCTTTGAATCATCACTGCAACTACATTCTGACTTTGGATTTTTCTTTCTTTTCTTATTTTCTTTTTTGGAAGCTTTGAATGTTGCTTCCTTTATAACTGGGTTCTCCCATTCTATTCTCATTTAATAAGTGGTGAATATCCCATGTAGTTCATCCATGCTCAAAGTCTCTAGATCTTCTCTTTCTTCCAGGGTTGAAATCTTCAGGTCATATCTCATAGGTAGAGACCTCAAAAAAATTCCAACAATAATTAGTTCCTTCATATCTTCTCCCAAACCTTTAATGGAATTGACTATCAAATTATAGAAGGTAGGAGGAAATGTTTTCATCTTCCTTCATATTCAATTGTTCAAACTTGGCTCTAAAGGTTTGAAGTTTGGCTCCTTTAACTTTGGCATCTTCTTCGTATATCTTATTCAATTTGTCCCAGATTTCTTTTGAGTATTCACAATGCACAACCTTGGTGTATATTGATTCAATTAACCCATTTAGGATAGAATTTATGGCTCTAGAATCATTTTTTTCAAGTTTCTTTCCATCCTTATATGTCAGAGGAGTGGATGGTTCTTTGTATCCATCTACTACTCCTCGCTAAACATCGAATCCCTATGCATGTACATATGTTTTCATTATTTTACTCAATAATGCATAGTTTTTTCCATCAAACTATGGCACCCCAATTCTAGCGTAATCCATGATCTCCTTCTAGTGGTTTGACTTCTTCTTGAAGGACCTTCTCTAATACCAATTGTTGAATTACTAACAGGGGGGAGGGGGTGAATCAATAATGAGAAATATTTACTTCTTTTAACCAAAGTTTATATTCCTTTAACTTATTCAAAAATGTTCATCAGTTTGTCATCAATATATTATTATACCATAAACATTAAAATCCATCAATTCATAATAAACAATGATAAACACATCCAAACAATACACAGTACACCAATATTTACGTGGAAAAATAATGCGGGAGAGAACCAAGAAATGATTTTCTTATATGTTAAAGAATTACATTCAAGGAATCACCAACTTCCAATTCTCCAGCTCCAATTGGAAGGAGGCTCCAACCCCCTAGTTTCTCAGGGTCCAACCTAAAGGAAGCTCCAAGTCCAAAATTCTCTGTCTCCACCTAGAAGGAGTTTGCAACCCCTTAGGTTCTCCAGATACAACAGGAAGGTGGATACAACCACCTGGTTCTCAGGATCCAACCTGAAGGAAACTACAACTCCTTGATTCTCCGGCATTGACCAGAAGGAGGCTACAACGACCTTTCCTTTCCTCATCCAACCACCATGAAATATAAGTTCCAAATGTGAAAAATATGTCACTATTACTGAATCAAGTCACTGCCACTGTTAACCTCTATTACTATAACTGCAAACCTATGTCACTGTCACTAATCCAATTTTTCTTCAAAAATTTCCTTTTGAGTTATGACTTGTCTGTACTACAACACGCAAGTATCTGCGCCCTTCTTAAATGAAACTCATGGATGTTTGTGTCTATCCTCACTGCAACTCACCAACTACCACATACTCACCTAGTTTCACTATCACTGTCTCTGCTTCTATCAAAATATCACTGTAAACCTGATATTGAAAACATGTCACTATAATTTCATCAACCAAATCATATCTACTTACCGAAACCACTCAACCATATTCACAGTATCACCAACATGTGCATCAACCAAGATTACTCACACATCAACTAGATGTACTATGACACATCATCCATAAACCAAGTGTCAATAATACTACCAAAAAGTGCCTCTAAAAATGTACCAAGCATGTACCAATCATGTGTCAACTACACATCAATTATGACTCATCAATATATACCAACATCATCAACTATATGTCCCAACATGTACCCAACATGTACCTCAACCATATACCAATATAACCATCAAAATTTCTCTAGCAATACATCACACCATCCATAACCAAATACCATAATACCTCACTTTAAACCATATTCCCTAGCCTCACTGGTATGTAGCATCAACCATGTATCAACCATATACCAAGATCAATGACAAAGACCTTTCACAATGTTCCATAAGATATACCAATAACATTCAGACGTGAACCAACAATATTATTCAATAGATTTTCCTCAAAATATTTAATACAACAGATACAATACATCCAAGAGAGAATATACCAAACCTCACGAAGTCATGCCTCAAGAATTCTCCACAACACCACTAAGATACAACCTCAAAACATAAACATGAACATACCTTTGACTCTGTAGTATCCATACTATATCTGATATTTGAAAATTAAACCTCTAGTCTCTCCTCAGATCCTGCAATCTAGAGCAAGAATCTTCTGCCTTTCCCTTTCTACAGATCCATGCTTTCCCCTTCTACAACTCACAGGTATCTATATTTTCTTCCTCTGTGACCCCTCTATGTTCACACTTCTTTGTTCCTACGACTTGCAGATAATCTATGAAATCCTAGTTCATTCACTTCCTCTGCAGCTACGAAACTTTCATTCCTTCAGACCTTCACTGCCTCAGACCCACGCTTTCTCATATTTGTCAATGTATACCTGCAAATAACCTTTCACAATATAGATATTCAATAAATTTCAATATGTAGGTAGGTGCTAATAGGATTCCCTTGCTCTCTTATTTATACTTTTCCAAGTGCCTTCCTCTAAAAGTTTCCTTATAACGTTTTTACCCCTTTTTCCATTTTCTAGGGCTAACCCACTTTCTTGTTGCAACTAACCTTCCTTAATTAGTCAACACATAAATCATTTACCCTTCTTGTCACAACCATTTCATTATTTAATTCATTTTCTTTACAACCACTTTGACTAGGGAATCTTGACTAGGAAATATTCTTTATGACTCTCTAGAATCTTTTGACTTCTTCTTTACCTTATAGGGGTTTCTAGATTACTCTAAAGGGTTCTCCAACTTCTCAAGGACATATCTCCCTAACCGTGAGGAACTATGTGATGTACCACATATCACCAGAAATGACATGATGTGTATTATCCATCCATCATAGTCTTACCTACATATTTATTGATCTTGATGCCTTTATACTTCAAACAAACATGGGTCCCTTACCCATACCTTTGTGCTATAGAAACTCACTACCAGACATACTCAAGGGTTGACAATAATATCTAAGGGTTGAAATAAATCTACAATATCACTCACCAAGGGTTGGCATCAATGACAACCAACTATCCAAACTAATTGTCCATCAATCTAGACCAATTGTCCAACAATATCCCCCTTTGGCATTGATGGAAACAATTATTCATGAAAGTTGCTCCAAATGGATGTTGGTGACCTCCCACCTATTCTAACTGGTTCATTTTGGTAGTTTTCCAGTTTGGTATTTTTTTCCTAGTTTTTGGGTCCCTGGCTTCCAGGGCCGTTTTGAGGCCCTAAACATTGTTTTTAGGGCTCACCATAGTCAAAATGTTGACAAATTCAAAATTCTATATCAACAAGTGCATTCCTCGGATAGACCTTTCCAACAGGATATTGTATGCCTAAAACATATATTGGATTCAAAAGTTACGACCCTAGGAAGTTGATGTACTTACTTACCCCAACGGGGCCCACATGACTTTTGGCGCTTTATATCCTAGTGTTAGGATTTTAGATGTCTAGGGTTTTGGCATTCATATTTATTGTAAAAATGCCTTCAGAGCCTCATTGTACCCATCTTCTTGCGAATGACCACATCTGTCACATCTCTTCTCAGAGATAAGTTGCCACCATTCCAGCAAGCTTGTTTTCCGTTGCATTTTATAGTTTCAACATATATCCTTATTGAATAGAACCTAGTTTTATTGTATCTTTGTTATTCTGTGTTAAGAATAATAATAATCGGTATGCTCATAAAATTTGGATCAGTGGTATCAGAGCGGTCTTCTCCTTTTCGTTCTTAATGCATGTCCCCAACGAGATCAGGGTATAAAGAATTGGTTCTTGAGATTTTTTTTCTTGAGGAAAAAATCTCTCTCATGCCGAAGAGACCTCTCATGGAGGGAGAAAACAAATATGACGGGATATGAAATCATTTCAAAATGTTTAGCAAGGAATCCCTCATGCAACAGAGGATCGAGATGATGGATAGTTTTGCGCAAATCCTTCGGTGGCTACCAATAAACGTCACATCTTCCTTGAGCGGAGGTGTCACCCTCTTCAAGGTACAAATCAACTTTGTTATTCCTATATTTGAAGGTCAGATAGAGGCATATGATGTAGACAAATGGTTGAATCCACTTGAAGGGTAATTTTTTTCCATAACTTTTCGAACAAAGAAAAGATTACTTTTATAGTCCTCAAAGTTGTTTCCCATGTCAAATACTGGTGTAAACATTTTTGTGAGCAAAAGGAAATAGAGGAAATGATTCGGATTTAGGAGAGAAACGAACTAATTAATATATTGAATACAATAAACACAGAGATATGAAGAAAAACACAAATATCCAGTGAACAATATCTTCTACTGAATAAATGAAATAGGATGAAACTGTAAAACTGCAGAACTAAAACACTTTCTTGGATGGTGGTAGCTATCTCTAAGAAGAGATGTGGCTGCTACACACATCCATATGAGGAAAATGATTACAATGAGTTTCCAAAGGCCTTTTTAATATTACTCGTGAATGCCAAAACCATATACATCCAAAACCCTAATCCTAGGAGGTGAAACACCAAAAGTCATGTGGGCCCCTATGGGTAAGCTGGTACCTCAACTTTCGGGGGTCATAAATTTTGTGTACAACCTCCATTTTAGGCGCAAGATAGCCCATTGGAAAGGTATTTAAGAGAAATACACATTATGCTATCAAACTCTAACTTTGTATACAGTTTGACTGTGATGAGCAAAAAAAATAATTTTTAGGGCTCCAAAACGGACCTGGCAGTAAAACAAGATGTGATGACATGAAAACATATAAAATAAGTCAGTTGGATTAGGTGAGAGGCCACTAGTATCCACATGGAATATGTGTAAGGCTTCAGACATCCCCGGAAGTGTAGAACCCACAATTACAAAAAAGTACAGAAGAACATACTGAACTAAAAAATGACAAGAGGATCTAGTCAGAATAGGTGGGTGGCCACTGATATCCACCTGAATACACCCCCCTTAGGAAGAAATGGTCTCCATTACATTGATTTTCCCCATCATGTGAGGAAACGTATGTTGGATTTGGTACCGGGTGATCTAGTTTCCTTGGTGTAGGAGTTGCCCTACCTTGACAACACAATAAAGTTGGATCCTCTGCTAGTGAGTGCCCTTGAACTATGTGTCCACTATCTGATCAGTAAATGAATGTTATTTGCAATCAGGGTTGATCTCTATTGGTTTTAGTTGTTCTGCAGTCTTTGATGTATCCAATAATGGTGGAAAATATGGTCGAAGGAGGTCCACATTGAACATTGGGTGCAATCCAAGGAATGGTGGAGTGTTGAGCTCAAAATAATTGTTACCCACATCCTTGGTGATGGTGTAAGGCACATAGTGAAGTGGGAAGAGATTCCAATGGAGTCCTATAAGAGTCTCCTTCTACAAGTGTCACCATACCTTGTCTCCAACTTGAAACTGGTACGGTACCCTATGTTGATCATGAAACTGCTTGTACTTAGCATTATCTTTATGAAAAATATCATAGACATGTTGGTAGATGTGTTGAATCCACTCAATGAATTTGGTGGCTTTTTCAGTATCAGACTGAACATGGGAACAATTTGTCTATGTGATTTCCAGAGGTAGTGAAACATCAATGGGACCCAAGGGTTGGAATCCCAGTCCCACTTGAAATGGGCTATGGTCGGTGGAGATATGGAGAGCCCTGTTGTAATTGTGTTGAACATATGGGATATTCTCATCCCATGCATGCATATGCTTAGAGTTTTACATGCGCAGGATGTGCACAATCATCCAATCGATGACCTTTGTTTGGCCGTATGTTTGGGGGTGGAAATAAATGGATTTAGTGAGCTTGGTGTCCAACAGTGACCAAAGAATTGCCAAAAATGTGCTTAGGAACCTCTTGTCCTGGTCGGATATGATGGTCTATGGTATCCAAAAATGGACCCACACTCATTTGAAGAATATCTTGGCAGTATCTACCGCTATGATATTCTTCTTGTAGGCTGTGAGGATGGCCATCTTTGAAAAGCGATCAATGACCAAAAATACACAATCATTATTGTTCTTGGTGGGTGGAAGGCCAGACATGTAATCCATTGAGATGGATTCTCAAGGATTATAGGGGATTGGAAGAGGGGTTTATAATCCCTTCTTATTGATGGTTGGATTGGAAATAGCACAGGTAGTGCAAGACTTGATATACTTGTTGACGTCCTGTCAAAGGTTTGGACAATAAAAATGTTTCTAGAGAAAAACCACAATTTTCTTCATGCCAAAATGTCCTGCCACTCGACTGTAGTGGGCTTCCCAAATCAAATTTTCACGCTCACTTGTAGGAACATAGAGTTGTCCCATATGGCATAACATCTCATCCTGAATGTGAAAATTGATGATAGTCATGCATGTACCTAAGAGATGATAGGTGGAAGGGAAGTCCGGATCTTGTTGATAAAGTTGGGGCCACTCAGATGCCTCATGTCCATAGGAATGGAGTACAATGGTGAGTGAATCCACAGGAGGTCGACTGAGGTAGTCAATGACATGATTTGAGCTCCCTATCTTATACTTGATGTTGATATGGAACTGTTGTAGGTAGGTGGACCACTTTTGATGGCGGTCGTTTTGCAACTTCCCCTATGTCTATATGAACTATAGAGGCTTTTGATAAATGTGGATGATCATCTCCTTTTATAGAATGTAATGTTTCCATTGAATCTATGCTTGTATAATGGAATACATTTCCTTTTCATAGGTGGGATATTTCCGGACAGTATCTGAGAGTGTGCCTATAGCATAGTCAGATGCATCAGTCTCAATCTCGAACGAATGTTGCAGATGAGGAAAGGAGCATATTGGATATGAGCACAAGTGATGCTTCATATCGTCAAATGATTGTTGTTGTTCCTTCCCCCACATGAATTTTTCCCTACCACCACCCTTGGTCACGTGGCCGAGGGTCCATGAAATATGGGAGAATCTCAACATGAACCCTCGGTAGAAATTGGCCAGTCCCAAGAATCCTCGAAGCTTGGTTAGTGTGGTCGGGGCTGACCAGTTATGAAAGACTTGGATCTTAGCGGGATCGACATGTACCCCATTCTCATCAACAATGTATCCCAAGTATTGGACCATGTTCATTCCAAAGGAACATTTTTCCAAGTTGGCATATAGCTTGTGTTGTTGCAAAGTGCTCAAAACCTGTTGAATATGATGCATGTGTTCCTCCCAAGCTCTGTTGAAGATGAGGATGCCATCCAAATATACCACCACAAAAGTGTTGGTGAAGGGTCTCAATACATCATCCATCAACCTCATGAAATTTGCTAGTTCATTTGTTAGGCCAAAGGGCATGAACAACCATTCAAAGAGACCTTCTTTAGATTTGAAAGTTGTCTTCCAGAAATCAGTTGGTTCAATGGGAACTTAGTCGTAGCCAAAATTTAGGTCAATATTGCCGAATAAATTTCCCCTCTCGAGTTATTCAAGAAGGTCATCAATCCTAG
>JASDQU010307440.1:62934-87439 GCA_032191745.1 Picea mariana | reverse complement strand
TTAACTTCTTATTCAGATGCAGACTGGGCAAACTGTGTTGATGAGAGAAAAATCACCAGTGGAGGAGCATTCTTTTTAGGTGACTCATTAGTTGCATGGCTTAGTAAGAAGCAAGGATCCATTTCCTTATCTACTACAGAGGCAGAATACATTGCTGCTACTACTTGCTGCACACAAATTTTATGGATGATACAAACTCTTGCAGATCTGAAGGTAAATTACACTGATCCCATTTTAATTCATTGTGATAACACAAGTGCCATTAGTGTCTCAAAGAATCCTGTTCTTCATTCCAAGACTAAGCATATTCCAATCAAGTACCATTTTCTCAGAGAACAAGTTACAAACAGAATTGTTCAACTAAATTATATACCTTCTACAGAATAGATTGTTGATATCTTTACTAAACCATTAGCAGCGACCCCTTTTGGATATCTTCGTAAAAAGTTGGGGGTTATAATCTCTTGTGTCTAATCTATTCACCTGGTCAGGGGGAGTACTTATTGAATATCTAGTGTATTTTCAAGATGCTTATAGTCGACAGGGGGAGTATGTTTTACAACAGATCAGGGGAAGAATGTTTCTTCTTTGAAATTGATGTCAAAGGGCGAGAGAAGAGTTCGGGAGAGGAGATTTGAATGCAATGCATGTGGGTGCGTGTATGCAATGCATGTGGGTGAGTGTGTTGCCATCAATGCCAAAGGGGGAGATTGTTGGCAAATATTTAACAGACAGTGAATGCTTGTCATTGATGGAAAGTACAACAGTGAAGATGGCATGAGTACAAGAAGTTTGTAATCGACAGACAAATAGAAAATAAGTTCAGGAAGGTCGAATGATCGAAGGTGAATGATCGAAGGCAATGCAACATTGATCGAGTGATCGAAGACTCGTAAAGTTTGAGAAGAACTACTGATCGTTGGATCCCATCCAAAATTCTCGACGGAATGAGGGCCGTCAGATCTGAATTTAGACAAGAAGAGTGCGCTGAAGAGGAGGATAGATCTCAGGGGTTTGATCCAAGCGCGGGATCCTACCATCGTTGGATCAAGGAGAACCTGCACACTTTTTAAAGTATAACAAGGAGAAAAGGGGCTCACAAAATCCCAAAAGAAGGAGGACCGTCCATCATCAGGAAGGACACTTGGGGAAAGATCATAAGTTCGCTGACTGGAGAGTTAAAGGAACAGGGTTCCTTAACTTCTCGAAATCGCGATGTAATCTGAGCCGTCAGATTAAGCTCAGATCTGGACCGTTGATCGAACTCCATTTCGGAGTTTCGAGGATCGAGAGTTGGAGATGTCAAAGTTTATTAACATCAGGAATCCCGATATCGCGATATGCGAAATCGCGATTTAATCGCAGCCATTGAATAGAGATCAGATCTGGACCGTTGATCAAACTCCATATCAGAGTTTCGCGAATCGTGACATAGAGAGGCAAAGAACCCAATGCAACAAGAATGTCGAAATCGCGAAATCACGATTCAATCGTAGTCGTTAAATAAAGATTGGACCTGGACCATGGGATCACAAGACATGTGGCAAGTGATCAAAATTTCGCTGACTTGGGGTCAACGGAGCATAGTGTCGAAAATCACGAAACGAGAAATCGCGAAAGTGCTTTTTACATAGGCGCTTGGTTATGACCATAGTCATATTCGGGAAGGAGCTAGTGCAGAAAAGTTCTGTATCGGAATTTCGTAGATCGGGATTTGTAAGTGACAAGAACATTGAACATCGGGAGTGTTGAAATCGCGATATGCGAAATCGCGGAATGATCTGAACTGTCAGATCAAGTGTTGATTGGAGGGTTACTGTTCTCTCTCACAGTTAACTCCTTAGTTTGGAATCGGTTAAGCGAAACGGACTCATGATTGCGAATCAGTTAGCGTTTTAGTTGCTAGGACAGTTGTTCCTATTTTTCCTAAGGAAATGCGAAGTGGAACCGTCGGGGAGGTGTGTATAAAAGAAAATGAGACAAAATGTGAAGTGTTGGCTGTTCTAGATGAAAAAGAATGAAACTGTAAGAAAGGGAATATGAGAGGATATGCAGGATGAAATTGAGCATATGTGCAGAGTGAGATTAAACAAAGAGCAGAATAACAGAGCAAGTTGAAGCAGAGCAGAATGACAGAAAAAGTTGATGCAGAGCAGACCTGTTGAACAAACAGAGGAAGAGAAGAATTGCAGAACAGTTTGTAAAAGATCAGACTTACAGAACAGAGAAAGAGTGGTAAGAATTGATTTATCTGTGTAGTTGTCTGTGTATTCATTCTTTAATATATTAGGGAGGTTGGGAGGTGCTCGAGAGGACTGTTGTCCTCAGAGGTTCAAGAGGGAGATTGAACACAGGAAGTTGCAGCTTCCATCTGGTTGTAGCTAGAGAAACCAGGGTGGCAGGGTGGTGCAAGGGAGAACAAGTGTTCTCTGTTATGTAGGTTGGAGCCTGTGTAATTGGAATTTGGTGCTTCCATCCAGTTGGTGCTGGAACATATAGGGAGTTGGTGCTTCCTTCTAGTGGGTGCTAGAAAAACCAGAGAGTTGGTGCTCTCAAACAAGTTGCATCTTGTAAAACAGAGGTAGCAGCCTCACATTGAGTTGGTGCTCAATTGTAGATGATGTACAGAACTTAAAAGACTGCCTATCATTTCAAAGAAGAAGAGGTTTTCTCCCTTTATGGGTTTCCTCGTGAAAATCTGTCTCTGTGTATAACTTATGTGTGACTGATGCTCTTTACTTTTACTGTCCATATGTTGTATACTATTGATGATCACTTGAATAAAGATTAATAATATTTTAATAGGCTTAAAATTGTTTAAGCTCAATTACAACTGATTCACCCCCTCCCCCTCTCAGTTGTCTTAGTAATTTCAACAGAAGAGATTTATATGCAGCAGCCACAGGGGTATGAGGTCAAAGGGAAGGAGAATTTGGTATGCAAGTTGAAGAAGAGCTTNTTTCAAAGAAGAAGAGGTTTTCTCCCTTTATGGGTTTCCTCGTGAAAATCTGTCTCTGTGTATAACTTATGTGTGACTGATGCTCTTTACTTTTACTGTCCATATGTTGTATACTATTGATGATCACTTGAATAAAGATTAATAATATTTTAATAGGCTTAAAATTGTTTAAGATCAATTACAACTGATTCACCCCCTCCCCCTCTCAGTTGTCTTAGTAATTTCAACAGAAGAGATTTATATGCAGCAGCCACAGGGGTATGAGGTCAAAGGGAAGGAGAATTTGGTATGCAAGTTGAAGAAGAGCTTGTATGGCCTAAATCAAGCTCTAAGGCAATGGTATTTGAAGTTTGACAGGTTTATGACAGAACAGGGTTATAGTAGATGTCATTTCGATCACCGTGTTTATTTTAAAAGGCTAGAAAATGGAAGCTATATTATCTTGCTATTGTATGTATATGGCATGCTTGTTGCAGGGTCTAATATGCAGGATATAAATATGCTCAAGAATAAATTAGCCAATTCATTTGCGATGAAGGATTTGGGTGTTGCAAAGAAAATCCTTGGCATGAGAATAAAAAGAGACAGAAAAAATCTCAAATTGACATTGTCTCAGGGTGAGTACACAAAGAAGGTGTTGGAGATGTTTAGAATGCAGAATGCAAAACCAGTTAGTACACCTTTGGCCAACCATTTCAAATTAACTAAGGAAATGTTTCCCAAGACACAGTAGGAGACAGAATACATGTTCAGGGTCCCTTATTCATCAGCAGTTGGTAGCTTGATGTATGCAATGGTTTGCACAAGACCAGATATTGCACATGCAGTGGGAGTTGTGAGTAGGTATATGAACAATCTAGGAAAAGAACATTGGGAGGTAGTAAAGTGGATTCTCAGGTATTTGAGAGGTACTTCTACTCATGCATTATGTTTTGGAGGTTCAGACACTTTTCTACAGGGATATGTTGATTCAGATATGGCAGGTGTTAAAGATAACAGGAGGAGCACCACAGGGTATGTTTTTAGTATAGGTAGAACAACAGTAAGTTGGATTTCGAAACTGCAAAAGGTTGTTTCACTTTCAACAATAGAGGCAGAGTATGTTGCTGCTACAGAGGCTAGTAAAGACATGATTTGGTTACAAAGGTTTATGGAGGAATTGGGAAACAAGCAGGAGAATAGCAGGTTGTACTGTGACAGTGAGAGTGCAATTCATCTTGCAAAGAACTTAGCCTTCCATTCTAAGACTAAGCATATATATTTGAGGTACCACTTCATACGATACACCTTGGAAGATGGAAATTTGAAGCTGGAAAAGATACACACTAGCCATAATCCTGCAGACATGTTAAAAAAGGGAGTAACCAGAGAGAAACTGAGTTCCTGCTCAGTTTCAGTTGGTCTTCAAGAATGAAGATGAAGATGAGAAATTTTCCAGGTCCAAGAAGGTTTAGAGTCCATCATATACAATAGCGGTGGAGTTGTTGAGATCAGTCTCCAAGTGGGAGATTGTTGGTTGTGGAGCCTAATTATGTTCCTAATTCAGAGGTCCTTGATTTCAGCTGTGTTTATACCCCATGAAGACTTTACACCCCATAAGTATGTACACTCTTCCACGCGGGGGAGTGCAGAGGGGGGGTATCCCCTCTGCAGGGTCCGGGGGGCCTATCCCCCCAGTTGGGGGGTTCAAGGGCGAAGCCCCCGAAGGAAAAATTGCCTTGTAAATGTATATTGTAATTTCATTTTAAATCTGGACTATTCATTATAAGGTCGCGGACTTAATGGTAGAAATTATGTTAGGGTTTTTTTCCCTAGAAGGCAACCCTCTGTTATGAGGGAAATGTATTGCGGCTATGAATTATGGCGAGTATTGTATTCTGAGAGAGGGGACTGTGAGAGAAAGAAGAGGAAGTTACAACAGGTTTTGTTGTAGGTTGTATCCCTTCATTTTGCTAGATAATAATAAAGGAAGGACCTGGCAATTTCTCTGGTGGATGTAGCCCACACTAGGTGAACCATGTGAATCTATGTCTCTCTTGTATTGTGTATCTTCTGTGTTTTTTTTCCGCATTTGTTTTATTTTATTTCTTCGCAGTCCTGTTTTTCTAACAATACACTTCTAGTGTTATAGTTTCTTGCAATTCACATTTTTAAGCATCATCATTCCTGCAATTCCAGCCAATGAAATCGATAACATGGACACTGCAATTCTAGCTAGGACCATTGACGAGTCACCAACCTCCACCACCAATACTTGATCTGTGTCGTACTCACACAACCACTCAAGGTAAGACATGACAAGTAAGCATTCCTATCCGAATTTTCAATAAGTACATTTTAATGGCATGTGTCTATATCATTCGTCTGTAAATGCGACATCAAAGCATCATTACTATAATCATGATTCCCATACCCACCACCCTTATTGATAAAATTATGAACTCACCACCCCATAATTTGCATAGCTCTACGAACACGAACACTCAAAGTTAGCAGAGGAAAGGAGCCATGGGTGGATCATTAATCTGTAGAGAGTCGATTGAAACAATGTTTTTGGAGGTTTATGATGACATCAGAGAAATCCTGGGATGAGGGGGATGGATGGAGCATGTATTACGATTACAAGGCTACAATGATAAGAACGTGTTGGAAATTCACCATGAATTACACAACAAAATTCTCCATAGTCGCAGAAACACGTGTGGAGGTCACAAAGGAAAATGTGGCCAAATTCATTGGTCTACCTCGCATAGGTGAAAGATGGTATAGCCAAAGGACATTGCACCCAGAAATTTTGAGGCAGTTCCTCGAACCAAGGGAAGCTTTAGTCAATAAAGGAACAAAATTTGACCGTCGGTCACTACCTCATCCATGGGAAGATGTGGATGAATTTTTCCAGTGTTACTTCAATTGCGAAGGATGTTATGGTGTTATTTATGTTTGACACATTTGATTGCTCGATCATCTACACCATAATCAGTCGATCAATATGTTTTATTTTATGTTCAAGACATTGCATACAATGGAAACATTTGTCCAAAGGGATAAGAACCCTAGGGAGGCTATATCACATCATGGCCTTATCAAATTATTAGTTGAGCATGCACTGCAAAAAGAAGGCTGCACCTGGATCAGTATTGTGCAAGCACCCTTTCTCCTCAATGAAAATGAAGTTGTTTCCCTTCAGGAAGGCGAGCAGTAAATTCCTGCACTTTCGGCTCCACAAGAGACTACGGATGCACCACCTTCGCTAGACGACAAGGCTGTAGAAATAGTAGGATCATATGTTGCAACTCCACAAAATAAACCCAAGAGAAAAAGTAGGTAAAAATCCTGCCATGCCGCAACTCCGATAGAAGTAGACTATGACAGTGATGCCAAAATAACGGCCAACAAACCACCCACAAAGTGACTTCAAGGGTTTACAAAAAGGCCACCTCCCATACTAAAGGAACGGAGAAGAAAACTTGAGGCTGCAACTTAGCACAAGAAGAAAATAACTACCAAGCCCCGAGAGCGAGTTCAGGAGGAAGACTAGGAAACCGAGGAGGTTAAATCATCCCCTTCCACACAAGAACCATAGGAGGATACTCACTTGGACACCTAATAAGTCTTGGTTGACACACAAGAAACAAACCAAGATGCTTTTGATAAAGGCCTCATTTCTCTCCTAGAAGCATACATAGATGAAGAAGAGATGGCATCCTCCACTGAACCACAAGAACCAATGGAGAAGCCTACTCAATAACAAGCTCTAGCATAAGAAAAAGAGGACAAGAAAGAAGAATCCTCTGCTCTTTCACAAAAAAAAAAAAAAAAAATCACTCCTCCAACACAATCAACTAAGATTCAGGAGCTAAGATGGAAAATCCAGAACACTTTGGCAGTACAGAGGACAAGGGGCAATTGGACGTTCTCATTTACACAATAGTCATCATAATTGAGGGAAACAAACTAGAAACAATGCCTCTTGTTGAAACAACAAGAGGCACTCTTGAGGAATCAAATGTTTCTACTCTAGAAAAAGATAAGTAGGAAATAGAACCAAAGGCCTCTACTGTCACACAAGAACCAGTAGGGGGACCTCTTAGGGAACGACCTACCCATTCACCAAAATAACAAGGAACAAAAGAGGTCCCATTGGGAGACTCCTATGAAGATGGTCCTATTGATACACCAGACTAAGGCCTGCAACAGTCATGGCCATAGGATTCTACTTCAATCACTCCCATATGGCTAAGCATCCCCCACTCTCTCCCTATCTATGCCTCTTTGGTGAGAGAAAATAAAATGTTGAGGGTGAAAAATTTAAATCTTAGGATTAATTTGAATATTCTTAGAGACTATCATGAGGAACATAAGGCACCTAAAAAATTAGGTTACCCTGCACCAAATCCTCTTGTTGTAGGGGAACCCTTAACTAGCCCACAAGAAAGAGGTCAACTTAGGGAGACAAAAGAAGTAGTTGTCCAGGATACAAATTTTATGGTAATTGATAAAGCCACTTAGACATAGATAGAGATAGAACAAAATAGAGAAGCTCCATCATAAGAGGATATCAATGAAAAGAAGGAGGTAGTAGAGGAGTAAATATGTGGCATCGGTGACCCCCATGGTCATCTTGACTTCTCTAACACTGAGTGATTGTGGTTGCATGAGGACATGCAACAGTTTTGGCCTCGGGGAGATGATGAGCGCCTAAAATGGAATACTTTCAAAACCCGTCCATACCTTTTTTCTTACCATTTTCCATTAATCACTTTCCTTTTTGATACTTCCTTTATCCAATTCACCTCATTTATCACTAAGGTATGAATCTTACCCCATATTCCATTATTACGTTATTTTTTCATAATTCTTAGGAAGGAACTTGTTACTTTAAGCACTAATATTGTTATATAGGAGAATATAATGGTTGCAACACATCAAAGTGGATGGAGAACCTCTCTGCTGGAATTCCAAGTGATACAGTTTCGGGACCTAACCAATTTGTTGCAATTATAGACGCTGAGCAACTACTACAACTCAAGGTGCATCAATAGTTGTTGCAACTTTAGAAAAAACGTTGCAACCCCAAACATGCTTTTCATTGCTATGAATCCAAACATAGCTCACCAACACAGTGGTCAACATTGTAGTTGGAATTTGGGAAGCAATCTCCAAGGAGGAAGGTGACATGAGACAAATGGGAAACTAATGAATTCAGTTACCTATCGATTCAACATACGCCCGATTCCTACTCAAATTTGATAGAATCTTTGTAACCTGATGAGAAGTTGTATTCTCATGGTTTTCCATCTGTTGTTTGTATAATTTTAGAACAATAGTCATGTTGTATAAAAACCTCGATTCTCGAGAGCCGAGGGAGAGAAAATTATTTTGGCATTTACATTTTACTGCTATTGTATCTTTCAGCCCATGACAATATAATTTCGGTTCCATCTTTCTAGTTGTGTGTTGATGTATTGATTGATCATGTGATTATGGTTTCGTAGCTTAATACCTCACCTAAGGGGGTAGGGTTCCCTCCTTAGTTAGGTACTACCTATAACAATAGGATTAGAATTAACAAAGAATAATTTTGTTCAATTTATTCATGTTAAGTTTTTACTGTTGTTATTAGATTATTTCCAAATCACATGAGCATTCAATGCATTTCCGAAACAACAACATAAAGAGGATCATTGAAATAAACACAATCACAAGGTACACAACATTTTATCCTGGGAAACTCTCATGGGGGAGAAAACCCAACAAAAACTTCCTCAATAATAGATTGCCAACACAATGCCAAGACTAAGACCAAAACACCAAGAATAAACTAAGACTAAGCATACGCCTCTCTTCGCCTTACTCCTGCAATTGCAATTTCCTTCGAGATATGCACACTAGATGAGTGAGTGTGTTTGAACAAGTGAGGCACCATCCTCACATATAAATACTAGTTAAGGAGGCACTAGGGTTATTTCTCTTCACTCAGTAGGGTCGACTTCTTATAGAAGTGGTTAAAACCACTTTATAAACACTAGGGTCCGACTTTACAAATACCACCATATAAATATAGTTTGATCAATCCACAAAAGGGGATTTTATTGTATACAATACCTGACATGATCAATCTGCAAAAGGGGATTTGATCTATAAGATAATAACTCAAATATAATTAGAATATTCTTTGAAGTTACAATATTTCAACACTCCCCCTTAACGAGAAGGGTATTCTACTGACATGACCCAATACAACATCATCAACAGAAGGAGAGGGCATCATCATCAACAACATCTAGAACATTGGCTGGCACATCTACAAATCGTCAAAAAAAAATCTCATCATCAATATCATCATCGTTCACAACATGGAGCTGGAGTAACATCATCATCATCATCAGCATGAAGTTGAAACATCAACATCAATAGCATGAAGCTAGAACAACAACATCATCAACAACACAAAGTTGGTACAACAACATCATCAACGGGACGAGGCTGGAACAACAACATCATCAACATGTGGCAACAAAATGAGGTAGGTGCATCGACAACAATATTTTTGGTACTCTAACAAACCGTCCTTACTGGACCTTCCGAATCTACCTAGGAATCATAATATTCCCTAGGATTTTATTCTCTAGGATATAAAATCCTAAGAAGCTACCACATGGTACTCTGACAAACCATACTTACCGGACCTTCGGGATCTGCCTAGGAATCATAAGATTCCCTAGGATATAAAATCCTAACAGAGCTACCACTATTGACCACAGCTGGCATATACATGCACATGTACTCTACCATACAATCCTTACAGGACCTTCAGGATCTTCCCAAGGATGATCAATCCCCTAGGATATAAAATCCTAACAAAGCTACCCATTGTTGGTCAAGATACCATAGTATAATCAACATCACTCCCCCTTTTGAGGGAGGTCCTTTCGGACAACACCAAGCTTTTCTCTGAAGTACTCAAACTTCACTCGAGACAGAGGCTTGGTCAACACATCTGCAACCTTCTCATCCATGCCAACATATTGGAGCTTTACAACTCCCCTCTGCACCATATCACGAATGTAGTGATACCAGATCTCCATGTGCTTCGACTTATCATGGAACATTTGGTTCTCTGTCATTTTTATACAACTTTGATTATCACATAGAATCATGGTGGATTCCATCTCTAGATCGAACAGACTTGTCAACAACTTTCGAAGCCATATGGCTTCACAACTGGCGGAACATGTTGCAAGATTCCGCTTCTATCGTGTTGAGAGAAATACTGGATTTCTTCCTAATTTTCCATGAGTCATGGATGACCCCAAACTGAAACAACATCCTGAAGTGTTCTTAGTGTCTAAAGCACTTCCAACCCAATCTAAATCACTATAACCATACAGTCTGAATTCATGATCTCTAGTATAAGAGAGACCATAATCCAACGTGCCCTTAAGGTATCTCATCACATGATTTGCAGCTACAAGGTGAACACGGCTGGGCTCCACCAGATACTAACTCAAGTTGTTCACAACAAAGCATATATTTGGCCTAGTATTCATCAGATACATCAACGATCCAATAATTTGTTTATATAGAGTAGAATCAACCAAATCCGACGAAGTATCAACCAAGAGCTTCAAATTTGTTTCCATGGGTATGTTCATGGATTTACATTCCAACATGTCAAATCTCTTCATTATTTCAAATTCATACTTACCTTGGTTGAGGAAGATCTTCTTTGAGTTATGCCAAACTTCAAGACCTAATAAATAATGCATCGGGCCTAGGTCTTTCATATCAAACTCTGTAGCAAGATTATTCTTGCAATTTGTGATGAGATTTTCTTCTCCAGTCAAGAATAAATCATCCACATATAGTAGCAATATGATTGGCTCATCATTCATAACCTTGAATTAAAGGTTAGAATCATATTTACTCTTGGTAAATCCCAAGCTTGTCAGGAAACTATCAATTCTGCCATACCAAGCTCTAGGAGCTTACTTCAACCCGTACAAATATTTCTTCAACTTTCAGACATGAGTCTTTCTATTTTCAACTTCAGACCCTTGTGGTTGTTCTATATACACTTATTCTTCAATAACACCATTTAATAAAGTTGTTTTCACATTCATCTAGTGTAACTTCCACTTCATTTTAACTGCAAGAGCTATGATAGTTCCAATAGAAGTGTATCTGGCTATAGGAGAAAATGTTTCTTCATAGTCAATACCTTCCTTTTGAGAAAAACCATGAGCCACAAATCTTTCCTTATGTTTTTCAATACTTTTGTATGTTGCATGTTTTATTTTGTATATCCACTTGGAAGATACCACATCTTTGTTCTTTGTTCTGGGAACTACTTCCCATACATCATTCTTTATAATGAACTAGTATTGTTTTTCCATGGTGTCCATCCATTCTTTCTTCTGAATGGATTCTTAAAAGAAAGTAGGTTTTATTTCTACAAGATCACACATCAAGTCCATATAGCTGGAGAATGTCTTAGGTTTATTGCTTTGTCGCATGGTTCCTTCCGGGGCACCATACTTCTATGCATATTGAATAAGTTCCCTTGCCCAAGTTGGCTTTCTATTGTGAGAGACCATCACACAGGGAGGTTCTTGAGATTCTATCATATCATGATCTTTTGGAATCTCATCATCAGGGGTAACTGTAACTTCCTTCTTGGGTTCTGCAAATCTAGGAGCTATAGGTTTTTCTTCATATACTTCTTCAAGATGGCATTTCTTTGATCTTTTGAGTGTTGCATATTCATCAAAGGTTACATCTCTGCTGATCTCAATATGATGGTAACCTGGTATGTAGATTCCGAAGGCCTTAGAGACCTCACAGTATACAACATATATTTCCTTCTTTCCTGAAGGATCCAACTTAGTTCTCTTTTCTTTTAGAATGTGTACAAATATTGGACAACCAAATATTTTGAGATGGGTTACTTCTGGATTATTTCTGGTGAAAATTTCTTCGGGAGTTTTGAATCCAAGTGAACTATGGGATAATATATTTCAAACATATATTGTTGTTCTTGTTGCTTCATCCCATAAGTTCATTGGAAGATCTTGATCGTGAATCATAGTCTTTACTTCTTCCATAATCGTTTTATTCTTTATTTTTGCTACACCATTTTGTTGAGCATTATAGGGAGTGGTGAGCTCCCTCTTAATCCCGACATCTTTGCAAAAGCTTCCAAATTTATTTGAAGTGTACTCTACTCCATTGTTTGACCTGAGTATCTTAATTTTCCTTTCGGAGAGGTTTTCTACCAAGGCTTTGAATTCCTTGAACTTTTCAAGTACTTCATCTTTTGACTTCAAGAAATAAACCCAAGTATTACAAGAGTAATCATCAATAAAGAATACATAGTATACATACCCACTTAGAGAGGTTGATTGAATTGGATTGCATACATATAAGTGGACAAGCTCCAAAATTCCTTATGATTTATTGTTGCTCTTTGGAAAGGGATTATTTATGTTCTTTCCTTGTGCACATCCCTTGCATACACCTTCATGATCAAAGTTTAATTCTGGTAAACTTGTAACTACCTTGCTTACATCTAGTAAGGCTTTGTAGTTGATGTGAGCTAGTCTTCTATGCCAAAGCTCACAAGGACTTTCAGTAGAGTGAGTTAAGGCTACATTAGAGTGACCTTTTAACCTGTACAAACCACCTTCTTATGTCCCAATTACAACTGCATCTTCTATAGTTTTTCCTTTAGGCCACATAAGAACTTCACCATCTATGAATGCAACCCTCAAACCTTTCTTATCTAGAGTTGAGATAGAAAGTAATTTGTTTGTCAAACCTAGTACATAAAGTACATCCTTCATTCTCATTAGAGTTATTGAATCAATTTTGTAGGTGGATTCTCCCATTCCTTTGATAGGGTACTTATAATAATCTCCAAGTGAAACTTTCTAGGGGAAGTCCTTGTTTGTAAGGCTAGAGAGAATGTATTTTTGACCTATCATGTTCTTAGAGGCACCACTATATATGAGCCAAGTATCCTCTCAAGGTGTCATAGATCCTAAGAGGGATGAAAACAAAACATAATCTTCAATATCTTCTTTAGTTAACTTCTTGGGTGGCTTATCATCTTCAGTTGCATGGGCATGATGTCTTTTGTTATTTCTCCTCTAGTATTCTTCCCTTCTGTTAGGGCAGTTCTTAGAAATGTGTCCCATCTTATCACAATGATAACATTGATAGGAGGAGAAATCTTTTCACTTTCTTTGACCCTTATGATATTTTAAGAATCTTTTTGGAGAGTGAGATTCTTTATGAAAGTGGGTCTCCTTTTGAAAATGAAACTTTTTCTTGCCACCCTTAGCATGAGAAACAAGGGATTCGTATTCATCTCTTAATAGGACAGATTCTTAGTTGGCCACTCTTGCTTCTTCTTAAACACATTATTCCCATAAACTATCAAATTGGAGTTTCTCTTTTCTTGCACAAATAGTTTGGATGAAGGCATCCCAAGGTATTGTGAGATCATTATGAGTTCATCTTCATCCAAGTTGTCTCCAATTGCCTCTAATTGTTCCTTGAATTGAGAAACCCTAGATAAATAGTCTTGAATTGTTTCTCCTTTTTTCATCTTCGTATTCTTGAGTTGGGTTCTCAAGTTCATCTTCCAGTTGATGTTCTTTCCTTCATACATTATGGTTAGGGAATCAAACATGTATTTTGGAGTATTATTAGAAGACACTTGAGGGATCAAGTGGTATTTAATGGAATCTTCAATTATTCTTTTAGCCTTAATCATATCCTTCTTGTACTTATTTTTGGATGCATTTTCTTCAGGTTCCGGTACATTTTCTTTTCTGAATTTTGCAAGGTCATTCTCTTCAAGAATGAGTTCAATTTTGTACTTCCATGCACAAAAATTTTCCACACCTTCTAACTTGTCAACAAGCTTGGTGCTTCCATACATCTTAACCTAGAGCTAAGAAAATGACCAGGAAATAAAAATGCTCAAAAATTGAAATTGAGCTTACGAGGAGATGAGTTGGGCTAAGGCAAGTTTTTTGGAACTGACTGTTTCAGAAAAATCCAAGTTTTACCCCTTGAAACTTGACCTGCACAATTATGAACTGGTACTATTGGTACCAGTTCTAGTTTTCTGGTTTTCTGGTACCAGTCAAAACTAGGGTTTGACTTTTCAAAGAAACTAGCCACTGGAAAAGTTCGCTCAAGTTTCCAAAAGATGTGCTAGGGTAGGGTGCACTTCCCAAGATAGTTTTTGGTCAAAATTTCCTCTTCGATAGAAATCCCTAATTTTCTTGTACAACAACGTGACGTCTAAATACCCATTGAAATATTCTCTATTCAGTCAAGCTTTGAAACCATGTTAAGTTTTTACTGTTGTTATTCAATGCATTTCCAAAACAACAACATAAAGAGGATCATTGAAAGAAACACAATCACAAGGTACGCAAAATTTATCCCGGGAAACCCTCATGAGGGAGAAAACCCAGCAAAAACTTCATCAATAATAGATTTCCAATACAATGCCAAGGCTAAAACCAAAACACCAAGAATAAACTAAGACTAAGCATGTGCCTCTCTTATCCTTCCTCCTGCAACTGCAACTACCTTCAAGATATGCACACTAGATGAGTGAGTGTGTGTGAACAAGTGAGGAACCATCCTCACATATAAATACTAGTTGAGGAGGTGTTAGGGTTATGTATCTTCACTTAGTAGGGACGGATTATTCTAGAAGTGGTTAAAACCACTTTATAAACACTAGGGGACTACTTTACAAATACCACCATATAAATATGTTTTGACCAATCCAAAAAAGGGGATTTTATATTATACAAGACCAGAGATGATCAATCCACAAAACGAGATTTGATCTATAAGCTAACAATGTTGGAGTTACTTCACACACACCTAGGATTTCTTTTTCCTAAGGTTTTTCCTTGTTTATTAGTCATAATTAGTCATTATCCAATCTCCTATATTTTAGGGGAGAATATTCCACCTGGAGAATATTCCCTTTCAGTTGACACTTCAGTTTGACTAGTTGAGTTGAGTTTAGATGTTGCATTGGTTTTTATCACCATGCAACATTGGGATCATCACCATGCTAATTTTCCCTTGCCTTGGGATCATCACTAGACTGGTGCATTACCCTTGATTCCCTAAGTTAACTCCTCACTACTCTTTGTTCAGTCAGTTAACTGAAGACTAGTTGACTGGTTAACTCAACTAGGTGGTAGTTCACTCTCGTAATTGCCTGAGAGACTAGACTAGGTGGAAGTTTAGTCCCATAACTGTTGGTGTGTGTCTAGATCACTCTAGACCACCACTGCTAAGCAAAAGCTACACCAAAAATTTTTGCAGGTACAAAAGATTGAAGACAACAGAAAGATGGATTTTAAAAAAGAATTCATTCTTACACCTTACAACTACTTTGCATGCAAGGAGAAAATATCCATACATATCTGAACCAGAGGGTCATACATATTAAACTTGAATACAAATATAGAACCGACATCAACCATAGAAAAATCCAAGTATTTAAATTGCATGGATGAGGCACTCAGAACAATTTGCAGTCTTATTTATCTTGATCTCCTTTTTCACATATCTTGTTCTAAGGCTCCCAATGAAGCTTGGACCACCTTGGAAGGGATATTTGGAAAACATGATGAGATGAGGGGACAAATGCTGGAGGTGGATCTACTCACATTGGATCCAAAAAGCTTCGACAATATCCAAGATTTCTTTATAAAATTCAAGGATTTACTGTCGCAAATCAAAGCTTGTGGGGTTGATAAATCGAAGGAGGAGAAACAAATGGTTCTCGCCATTCTCTCCAAGATTGGTCCTGAATCCTTTGTATTCGTATCCAAATTTCATTCTGTTAGATTCACCTCAGGAGCCACCTAGAAGATGCCTTCTCTTGAGGATTTTATCGAAGCCCTGACACAAGAGCAAACCAAGCTCATCAACATCGAAAAAATCAAAGGCCTAAAGGTGCATGCACTCCCTGTGCAAGATGGCAGCTACAAATATCAGAAATATAAAGATAAAGATAAATGAAAATCACATGCACATCTGAAGAAGGAAGGGTACACAAAACCCTTCACCGATGCCTCTGGATCCAAAGGGGAAAAGGGAAGAAAAGGGGAGAAATGCATGTACTGTCACAAAGGATTCCATTCGGAAACTGCATTCACGCAAAAAAATAAAATATGATGTCTCAAATACTTCAACAAAACAACCTTGGAGATCGCATCCCCGAGGGTGCCAAGAAGAAGAAGCCAGAAGATCTGAATTCGAAGAAAGCAAATTCTAGCCATGCCTTGATTGCCATAAACTCCTCTTCTGATGCTTGGATCGTTGATTCAGGAGCATCACATTATATGGCTATATCAAAAGCAGTATATTTTTCATTGGATGCATGCAAAGGTCCTCCTATTCTGATGGGGGACAACTCTTCTGTCAAAGTCACCAACAAAGGAAGGATTGAACTCACCAATGGAAGCTTCGAAAACGTGTTGCATGTTCCCAAACTTTATGTCAACCTTCTCTTCGTGTATCGGATGATGAATTTCGGCACCAGAAAGAAATTCATATTCACACCAAATTCTGTGGATATCTATGACATGCAATCCAACTCCAGGGTTGCTATCAATGAGGTAAATCATCAGTCTAGATTGTATACATTTTTTGAATTCATTGAACCTAATTCTGCTTCACTGCTTACTCATGCTGATGAAAGTAGTAGGATATGGCATGAAAGGTTTGGACATTTGAATTTCAGATACATGCAATAGCTTAACAAGCAAATATTGGTTGATGGTCTACCTGACATCCATTTCTCCAATTTTCTCTGCAAATGTGTGTATTATTGTTTAGCTAGATCTATTATGTTCAGGTTCAACACATTTACATGGTATCAGAGAAATTATCGGAAAACACCCTCAAGAGAAATTCGACAAAGGAAAGTCTCAGGGAGCTTCCACACCTTTGGATTTGATCCACGGTGACATTATGGGTCCTTTTCCGCATCCATCCATTAGCAAAGAGAGGTTTGTTCTCATTTGTGTTGATGATTTCTCACGTTTTACTTGGATCTACTTTCTAAGGAAAAAATCTAAGGTCTTTCAACACCTCAAAGATTTCAAAGCCCTGGTTGAGACATAGTCCAGAAAGAAGATCAAAATCCTCTGAACTGATAACGGGGGAGAGTATGCAAATCATGAGATCCATAATATTTTCCATGAGGCATGGATTTAGTTGCAACACACAGTTCCCTATACTCCGCAGCAAAACGGAGTTGCTGAGCAGAAAAAAAAATCCTCTAAAGGAGATGGCATCTTGCATGCTGCATGCAAAGTATCTACCATAGATACTATGGGCCGAAGCACTTAATTGTGAAACATACATCCAAAACATATCTTCCCATAGATATGTCAAGGATAAGACCCCCTATGAGGCTTGGAGCGGCCTCAAACCGGAAGTGACCTACTTTCACATTTTCAGTTCACGTGCATGGGCCCAAATTCCCTCTAAAAAGAGGAAGGCACTTGATCCACAGAGAACCGAGTGCATTTTTGTTGGATACCCTGAAGGTCTGAAGGGATATAGGCTTATTGATATTTCCTCGAACTGTCTCATCATTGAGTGTAGTGTTCAATTTGAGGAAAGTGTCTCGCATGAACCTCAGCAGCCGCATGCAACACCTTCATTCTTCCACCTGTCTGAGATGATGATCATGCACATGCCGACTCTTCTTTAGATGAGAGTTATGATTCAGAGGACTCAGATGATTCAGATTCATATTCAATACAGTCAGATGAAGATTCAAAGCATCCAGATGCAATTGCAGAGCCAAAGCAAAGGCCAAAGTGGACACAAAATACTCTTCAGGATGCAGGGGATCTCGTTGGTGATCCAGTTGACACTAGGAGAACTCGATCTGATGTCAAGGATCCTCCTATTGCACTCACTTCCACTAAACCATTGCCTTCCAAGCATCTTTTCTTGGTTCAGTATTCAGATCCAGAGTCTTATGGTGAGGCTTTTGGAAATCCCTTTTGGGAATTCGCCATGCAGGAGGAGTACAACTCCCTCCTCAAGAACTAGACTTGGGATCTGGTTCCCCTTCCTTCTGGGAGGAAAATGATTAGATGCAGATGGGTCTACAGGACCAAGAGCACAACGGATGGATAGATTAGCAGATACAAATCCAGGCTTGTCGCCAAAGGCTTTCAGCAGGTTCATGGTATTGACTATGATGAGACCTTCGCTACAGTAGCAAAGATGGATTCCATACGATTGGCACTTGCCATTGCGGCAACCAAGGGATGGGAAGTCCATCAGATGGACATGAAGAATGCATTTCTTCATGGTGATCTCTCTGAGAATATCTATATGGATCAACCCCAAGGATTTATGCAGGACTCATCTTTGTTTTGTCGACTAAAGAAGTCCCTTTATGGCCTCAAGCAGGCTTTGAGTGAATGGTATGCCAATATGTACTCCTACCTATTGTCACGGAACTTTGTACATTGTAAATTAGACATGAATGTCTACATGCTCAGGATGACTGATTCACTTCTACTTTTAGTTTTGTACATTGATGATTTGTTGATCAGCGGTTGCTCGACTTCATCGATTTCTGTAGTCAAGAGGATTCTACATGATAGGTTTTTTATGATGGACATGGGTCCTCTACACTTCTTCCTTGGACTCGATATCAGTTAGGATGCATCAGGCATCAAACTGTCTTAGGCCAAGTATGCATGAGATCTCCTTGAGATATTTCACATGACATATTGCAAGTTTTCTCTGACTCCTTTCCTATCAGGAGTCAAACTTGAGGACGACAGGGAGACTCCACCGATTGGCAACACACTATACAGACAGCTAGTGAGGATCTTGTTGTATCTCACACACTCTAGACTAGACCTCTCATATGTAGTTGGCGCAGTTTCCAGGTTCATGCAGGAGCCGCATGAGCTACATTGGAAAGCTGCAAAGCATATCCTTCAATACATACAAGGCACCATCACCTTTGGGATTCATTATGCAACAGACTCTACATTAGATCTCATCGGGTTTACTGATTCTAACTGGGTTGGCGATAGCACTAATCGCAAGTCCACCTCTGGTTAATCACTCAGTCTTGGTTCCGGGCCTATCTATTGGTCGAGCAAGAACCAAGCTGCCATTTCTCTATCTTCAACCAAGGAAGAGTACAAAGGGGTAGTTAACATAGCCATTCAGGATATGTGGCTACAAAATTTTATCACTGAGTTTGGCATTCAGTTTCATCGTTCGATTATCATCTGGTGTGACAACCAGAGCACTCTAAATTTCTGCAGAGATCTAGTTCATAGACAGCAGAAGAAGCACATCAAGATCATGTTACGAGGAAAATCTCTCTGTGGCTAGGGTAAACCACAATAGATGGATATGGATTCAAAAATCAACTCTATCCCAAAAACATGCTATATAAACCAATGTGCAAGTGAGATAAGAAAGGGACTTACCTCGTCGAGATGTTTGATGATGTCCACCGTTGATAACTTTGACCCAAAGCTTTATACCTGCAAAAAGTTCTCAACAAACAAGCAGAGAAAGCATATAGTCATAATATAAAAGGTTACCACATTATATATCATAATCCATTAATATACAAAACAAACATGCCCATGGATAATAACTCATATATTTGCAAGATATCAATTGGATGGGAAGAGAGTATTTCTATTAATAAATGATCAGAAGAAGTGAAAATATTACAGACTTCTGTGTCGGCACGGTTCATAACTGAGAAACCAAGTTCCTTCCAGTTGGGCCTCCACCACTTCAATCCTCCACCAAAGGCAAGATCAAAGAAGGGAGACAATGAGGTTCTCCATCAATAAGGGAAGATCTTGGGGGATGAACACTGTGTTCAGACTTAAAGGACAAAGGGATGTATACTAAATATGAAGTAATAATTTCTCCAGAGTAACTTTACTCTCAAAGTTGAATTCTTTCTCTTTTCCATAGCTCGGAATTGGCCCACTTACAGCCTTCAAAATGGAACTGAAGGGCCGAGTCGAAACATTTCCAGTATATGGAAGGCCAAGGATCAGAGACCTCATGTCATGACATGGAAACCCAACATTTAATTTTGATTTTATGGAACAAATACCGATGTACGTGGGTTGCAGTGGAGCAGCCTACGTATACGCTTGTTGTATAGTGTGCAAGATGCGTACAAGTGGAAAAATTTGTTTTTTTGTCTCTGGATTTTATCAACAGGGAGATAAGTCTGCATAGGGAAATTGAATAAGGCCCTCTCTGCAATATTGCAGAGGGTGAGGCAAATCTTTCTCTAATAGATTCCCCCTAATGTGTGAGGTCAGAGGAGTATCTACAATGGCCGAAATACATTATAAATAACCTAGAAGTGGAGTGGTAGGGGACCATATGGATGAACTTAGTTGCTCATTACATTCTGCACTAACTTTGCATACATGGCTGCCAAGAAAATTACACTACAGATACATGTGAAAAATATACCAAACAAGTGTCTGTGGCCCTGAATAGTCAAATACAAATGCAGTTATATGCCAAAAGTTTTCATAGTCATGAACAAGGCCCAGTAGAACCAGTCTCAAAAACCAATCTGAAGATATTTGTATACCATGGAGTAAAATCTAATCTCCCATGATTACTGAAGTCATATAGGTACTGGTCCAATGAAATGGAAGCAACAACTCAGGAAAGTTGCAGCCACATAGTGATGTCTTCAAGTCTTCTACACAATCCGCCAAAGGTGAAAGTCTACATCATGTGAATATAGGATTTGAGGTCGAACACAATGAGACATTGTTTGATTACTGGTCATTGAGGTATACCATTGACAAACGTGAGAAAGCCTACCAATAATGAAAGTAGGTATCAAGGCATTGAGTACATTCTTACAAGTGTGAATAAAGGAGCTGGTGTCGAACACCTGAAGGATTCATTGATCAGGAGACATTGATGTATTCCCAACTGTTGATGGCAAGAGAGCCTGCCACTGATGATTGCAAGCCTCAAGGTACTCATAAGACTCTAGGTCCAGTTTCTAGAATAAATGGGTTGAATTCGATGGAAAGAGACCTGCTAAAAGGAGATCATTAAGGCATCTCTCATCAGTTAGCATGAGGTACAAATCAGGATCTTCATGATGTGGTGGAAATCGGATGAAGAACATGTTCATGAACCAACGACCCTGTACATCTTTTGTGTGTGCCAAGTGCAAGCAGTACACGAAAAAGACCCTCTGAATAGCAGTCAATGATGAAAATGGTTGACAAAGGTGAGGAAACCACCAATAAGGCTAATGGCGTCCAAGACACTGCATGAATCCCAATGTGTGAATAGATGTCTTGTTTTCGAACACAAGGGAAACCACCCAGTCAATGACCAATGATGAAATGTCGATTGTTGGGTTCAAGGTTACCTGCCAATGATAAAAGTAGGGTCAGGGTGCATGATAGCACTACACTATCATGTGATTTTGAGACAAACTGAGGGTATGGACGACATGCAAAGTCAAGAGTTCTGAGGAGTGGCTGACACAGATTGATAGACTCCCTTTGAACAAGAGCATGAGACATATGGAGGACTCCTATAGCATAGAATTGATGATGAAACCATAAGATGCAGGAGGCATCGATGAAATTCTCTATAGGAACTGGAAGAGTAACCAACCGGTAGAGAAGACTTTGTAACAAGCTTAGCTTCCTAAGGCCATGCTAATCCCAAAATTATGATGATGAATGGACTCAAATAACTTTGTGCTCTGTTCAAAGGTGACATGACGATTGTCGATACAAGATAATACTCCCTTCATGCCCGTATTTTTTTTTTTCATAGACAAATGAATGTTATGATATAGAGGAGGAAATGAGTGTCGCAAGTAAGAAAAACTAGTTCCAACAGTAGAACATAACTATGCTCAATGCAGCGAAGTGCATGTGGTAGATGGACACTCAGGGGAATGTTCCCTCCTAGGTATAGGGTGTCAAATTGAGAAGGATATAAACAAGGCTCTGCTTGGTTGAGGATGCAAAATTGATGAGGCAAACGGTTTATAACGCAAAGCGAGAACCGACTATAGGCTCAATACTGCAAGCAAGGGCATGAGATGCAATCAAAACTTAATGTCAAAAAATGTCCTTTTTTATGTCTTTTAGTCTACTTGGTGTGAAAAATGGATAAACTTCTGCCAAATAGACGTCTTTTCAAAACCAATTTACGAGTGTGAAAAAGACAAGTTCACTCGACGATCTTTTCCCCTTTTGATAATGAGTCAGAAAAGAGATTAACTAGGACTCATGACCTTTCAAGGCCATTATAACGAGTGTGAAAAGGAAAAATGACTCGGCAATCTTTTCATTTTTTAGAGACGAGTTGGAAAAGAGCTTAAATTAAACTCGTTCGGGATATTCTAGACGGGAAATCTGTAATGTCCCTTTCCAAATAGGAGCTCCAGAGAGGAGGCTTAATGGTCTAAACCACCCTGTTAGACTATTTCCAGGGCCAAAGAGGGGTAAACAAGGTTACTAGAGGTCACTCCAGTCACAGGTGTTATATTCGGAAAGTGACATTGTGCTAAAAAGGGTTAAAAGCGCTTTTAATTCATTATGAGCTAAAGATAGAAGTCAATAGTGAATTAGGGTTTCAGCAGTGATTTAGGGTTTTGGAAGTCAACAGTGAATTAGGGTTTCATCATGATTTAGGGTTTTGGAAAGCTATAAAGAAAGGGTCAGCGACCTAATTCATCATTATGCAGATTATGAATTTTCATTGAGGAGAAGAGGCACATCTCAGGAGTGATAGTTCAGTGTATTCCAAGAGGAAGACACCAGTTGGCTGATTTCGGTGTTGAAAGACACACCCTAGTCACCAGGAAGATCATCCAGGTCTTCCATCATTATTCATTGATTCCGCAGTGCTCCCATATTCCAGGTATTATTTTTTAGTTGCTTATTTGTATTCTGGCTAAGATCCTTTTGTCTTTTGATCTAGCTGAGTGTTGTTATTTTATTCAGCCGCAATTGCTTATTTGTATTTCGACTAAGATCCTTGTTTGTTGATCTAGTCGAGTATTGTCAGTTTATTCAGCCGCAATCAACCATTTTGTAATCCACAGAGATATCATAATACAAATTTTGCAGTCATTTGTCACGTTTATTATTTGTATGATCATTTATATGTTGTAAACCTTTGATCCTACACACACATTAGTAGCGTTTCCTAGACTATCCAAGTCAGGAACATTATAGTGGTATCAGATCTTTAGTCTTGCCAGCCTGTGACTAAAGACAATGAGTGCAGCAGAAGACCCAGAGGGTCGTGAACATGTAGGTGACGAATATGTCACTTACAACAGGCATTAGGAAAGAAGGCATAGGCCTAATTTTCGCCCTTTTCTCCTAGCTCGGAGGAAGAGAAAGAGGCACACAGAGAAGAAGAGAGAATGGAAAAGTGTGAGGCTAAGCATGAGGTAGAGAGGATTATAGGAGACAGATATGAGAAACTAGAGGACAGTGGCAAGGCCCCCGTAGATCTAGAGGCAACTTTCATGCAGGTTATCAATGATATGTTAGCTAGTCAATGGACCATGTCTTAGTCCTTGGCATAGGTGGTTGATAGATTGGCTAGAGTGGGCACCCCAGATACACAAGTCCCGCATGCAGCATAGGGGAACTCGGGAGTAGGCAGTAGACCCCAGTCACCCTCTCGCACATACACCTCTACGAGTAGGATTCCTAGACCCTTGTTTCCCAATTTCCAGAGGGCACCCCCAGTAGAAGCACCGCCACCGATAGCACAAAGGCCACCCACTCATGCCTACGACATTGCAGAGTATAGGAGAGAGTACGCAACATTGGGTGGTGACTTTCATCGGGACATGACCTCAGTCGAGTACTGTGGACTCAGAATCAGGAACTGCCCCAGAGAGCCATAGAGGGGAGTACCACAACAACAGTAGGGGCATAACCTCAATTTCATCCAAAAATTTGGGAAACTCACCATCCCTTCTTTCGATGAATCGTCCAAATAGACCACCAGAGCTTAGGTACAGAAGCTAGACACGTATTACAAGCTCAACCAGATGACCAAGACAGAGGCCATCAGTTTCACAACCTTACACTTGGAGGGTGAGGCACATGAGTGGTGGTATCATGGACTGGTGACATTGGGTCACAGTCACATCACCTCCTATAGGGAGTTTATAGATAGGCTCATGGACAGGTTTGACAAGAAGGATCCCGAGATACACTTCAGAGATCTAGCCCAGTTGAGACAAACTGACACAGTAGAGGCGTTCATCACAGAGTTCCAGTGGGTATTTGTGGAAGTGACAGATATATCAGAGCCCATGTTGATCATGTTATTCATAGAAGGACTCACAGAGCCTTTGAGAGGATGGGTGAAGGCATACAAACCTCCCACTTTGCAAGATTCCATCCTTCGCACTCGAGATCTAGCAGACTCACTGCCAAAGACTAAAACTTTCTCCAAACC
>JASDQU010307440.1:35682-62914 GCA_032191745.1 Picea mariana | reverse complement strand
TTGTGGAAGTGACAGATATATCAGAGCCCATGTTGATCATGTTATTCATAGAAGGACTCACAGAGCCTTTGAGAGGATGGGTGAAGGCATACAAACCTCCCACTTTGCAAGATTCCATCCTTCGCACTCGAGATCTAGCAGACTCACTGCCAAAGACTAAAACTTTCTCCAAACCATTTGTGCCCTAGAGGGATCTAGACAGGAATCCATTCCAGAGAGAATGGAAGGGCAAGGAGAAGTTGGATGATGAGACTAGGTGAGAGCTTATGAGGAAGAAGCTTTGCTTCAGCTGCAGAGATCCTTGGGTCCCAGGCCATAGGTGCATGGGCAAGGGAGAGATTCATTATATTGAGGTAGCAGCAGACAGTGTGGACAGTGAGGAGGCAGAGAAAGACAGTGGATCCACTAGTTCAGAGGAGGATTTAGCACCAGCATAGGAGCAACCTCCCCATAGACCACCGACATCAGTAGGAGCCCATCCTCCAGTAGTCCCACAACCGCCAAAACAGGCTAACAAGAGGAAACCAGCAAAGGGAGGTGTCATAGCGACCCTTTCTAGTGTTCCTAGGCATGATACCCTCTGTATCAGAGGGATTATTCAGGGGCAACAGGAAATCGCTCTGATAGATGGTGGGGCCACCCACAACTTCATCGACGCTTCACTAGTATCAAGACGGGAACTTCAGACAGAGGAGTTTGAGGGGTTTGATGTTGCGGTAGCAGATGGCCACACAGTGGAGTGTCTAGACAGAGTTCCAAACTTAGAGATGAAGTTAGGAAACTACACAATGAGAGACACATTTTATGTGGTTGACCTATTGGACATAGATGTGGTGTTAGGAGTTCAGTGGATGATTACCTTGGGAAAAATCACTGCCAACTACCAAACCTTGGAAATGGGATTCAGAGATCAGGATGGGAAGAAGGTTGTTCTAAGAGGTATGTCGACAGGAGCACCCAGGACAGTTTTAGCTAAGAGGATGGAAAGCATATTTAGACATGGGGAGGTAGCATATGTCGCAGAATGCTTGATCACTACTTAGAAGGATTCAGAAGGTCAAAAACAATACCATACAGAGATCAAGAATTTATTGGGACGACATCAGCGGGTCTTTGAGGCAATTCCACCAGGGAGACCAACTGATAGGAGGTTTGAGCACACCATTGAGTTGGAGGAGGGGGGAAAACCTATGATCACCCCCCCCCCCCTATATTCATCCTAGGAGATTCAAGGATGATATAGAGAAGGCAATCAAGGAATTGTTGGCGATGGGACACATCAGACTAAGCAACAACCCATTTGCTTCTTCAGTTGTCTTAGTTCTGAAGAAGAATGTGCATTGATTACCGAGCCTTGAACAAGAAAACCATAAAGAATCGGTACCCTATCCCACGCATTGATGAGTTGATGGATGAACTGCATGGGGCGTTTTTCTTCTCAAAAATTGATCTACGCTCTGGATATCATCAGATCAGCATCTAAGAGAAGGACATAGAGAAGACGACATTTCGATGTCATTTTGGACACTTCGAGTTCCTGGTTACGCCATTTGGGCTAACCAATGCACCCGCTACATTCCAGTCTTGCATGAACCATATATTTAGGGATCAGTTAAGGAAATCAATCTTGGTTTTCTTCGACGACATCTTGATCTATAGCCATTCATGAAAAGAGCATATGAGGCACCTGGATGAGGTATTGAGCATCATGGAGGCACAGTCATTATATGCCAAAGAGTCCAAGTGCGAGTTCGGTATGACAAAGATGATTTACTTAGGACACATCATCAGTGCACAGGGGGTACAGGTGCACCAAGAGAAGATTGGGGCCATTCTAGATTGGTCGACGCCCAAGAATGTGACAGAATTGAGGAGATTCTTCGAGCTGTGCAGCTATTATAGGCGATTTGTCTGGGTTTTTTCTCATCTTGGAGCACCGCTGACAGATCTTACCAAGCATGGGGCCTTCATATGGATCGAGAAATCACAGGAAGCCTTTGATCACATGAAGGAAGTCATGGGCACTTGTCCAGTGTTGGCACTACCAGACTTCAGCTTGCCATTTGTACTAGAGTGTGACGCATACAGCGAAGGGATCGGTGCAGTTTTGATGCAGGGAGGACACCCCATTGTATTCTAGAGCCAGAAGCTTAGTCAACCTGAGAGGTTTTAATCCATTTATGATAAGGAAATATTGGCAATCATGCATGCCTTGACCAAGTTCAGAAAATATTTGGTGGTCAACAAATTCGTGGTCAAGACCGATCACAACAGTTTGAAGTATTTACTTGAGCAGAAGGACCTCAGTGAACGCCAACATAAATGGGTGATGAAGGTACAGGCATTCGACTTTGACATAGAGTATGTCAAGGGGAAGAAGAACATTGTGGTTGATGCACTATCGAGGATACCTACGACATGTTCTTTGATGGAGATTTCAGCAGATTGGAAATCCCACTTGTTAGTGGAATATTCCAAGAACAAGTTCACTTGTGAGGTGATGGATGGGTAGATACAGGATGACCAGTATAGGGTCATTGACGATGTCATATTTTACAAGGATAGAGTCTACTTGGTGCGAGATTTAGGGCTTAAGAAGAAGATCCTCACCACAGTTCATGATTCACCCCTAGCAGGCCATCATGGCTTTTTTAAAACCTACAGACAGATCAGAGAGAGGTTCTCATGGAAGGGCCTCAAACAAGACATTATGAGACACATCAGTGGGTGTGTGACTTACCAGCAGAACAAGTCAGAGCATGCTCTTCCAGCAGGGCTACTTCATCCACTCCCCATTCCAGAGAAGAAATGGGAGAGTATATCTATGGACTTCATCATAGGTCTACCCAAGGTCCAGGGTAAGGACTGTATCTATGTAGTGGTCGAAAGATTGACCAAGTTTGCTCACTTTTCAATACCGATAGAGTACAGCGTAGTTCAAGTAGCCAATCTTTTCTTCAAGGAGGTCTTCAGGCTTCATGGGTTGCCGAAAAACATCACCAGTGACAGGGACAGTCGGTTCATAGGGAAATTTTGGAGAGAGTTGTTTTGGTTGGTTGGGACAGAGTTGACACCTAGCACCAGCTATCACCCTCAAACAGATAGGAAGACCGATATTGTCAACAAGTGGGTTGAAGGGTATTTGAGGAACTATGTAGGAGGACAACAGAGAACATGGGTAAAGTAGTTACATTTAGGAGAACATTGTTACAACACCACCTTCCACATGTCCATTGGTATGACACCCTTCTGAGCATTGTTCGGATATGATGCTCCCACTTTGGTAGACTTGGTCTTCTGAGAGAGAAGAGATCCCAAGGCCAAGGATTGGATCATAGAGAGTCAGGATATTCTCAAGTTGTTGAAAGAGAACCTATAGACGGCGCAAAACCGACAGAAGATAATTGCGGATAGGCACAGGAAAGAGCGCATCTTTGAGGTTGTAGATTTGGTTTTCTTGAGACTCCAACCCTACAGACAGTCATCTCTAAAGAAGAGTGGGGTCGAGAATCTCAAGCATAGATTTTATGGTCCTTATAAGATCATGCATCGAGTAGGCAAGGTTGCTTACAAGCTAGAGCTTCCAGAGGGGAGCAAGATTCATAATGTGTTCCACGTGTCTTGCCTCAAAAAGGAAGTGGGCCAATTCATTAGGACATTAGAGGAGCTTCCCCCATTGGATGAGGAGGGACAGTTGGAGTTAGTTCCGGAGGAGGTTTTGGAGTTTCGAGAGAAAAAAATGAGGAGTGTTTGATCAGATGGAGAGGGCTTCCAGTAGAGGACGCTACTTGGGAGAGTGAGCAGGTGTTGCAGCACCTTGGATTGGTATTGCTTGAGGACAAGCAATTTCGGGAAGGGAGGATTGTAATGTCCCTTTCCAAATAGGATCTCCAGAGAGGAGGCTTAATTGTCTAAACCACCTCGTTAGACTATAGCCAAGGCCAAATAGGGGTAAACAGGGTTACTAGAGGTCACTCTAGTCACAGGTGTTATATTCGGAAAGTGACATTGATCTAAAAAGGGTTAAAAGCACTTTTAAGTCATTATGAGCTAAAGATAGAAGTCAACAGTGAATTAGGGTTTCAGCAGTGATTTAGGGTTTTGAAAGTCAACAATGAATTAGGGTTTCAACATGATTTAGGGTTTTGGAAAGCTATAAAGAAAGGGTCAGCGACCTAATTCATCATTATGCAGATTATGACTTTTCATTGAGGAGAAGAGGCGCATCTCAGGAGAGATAGTTCAGTGTATTCCAGGAGGAAGACACCGGTTGGCTGATTTTGGTGTTGAAAGACACACCCTAGTCACCGGGAAGATCATCCAGGTCTTCCATCATTCTTCATTGATTCCATAGTGCTCCCATATTCCGGGTATTATATTTTAGTTGCTTATTTGTATTCCGGCTAAGATCCTTTTGTCTTTTGATATATCCGAGTGTTGTTATTTTATTCAGCCGCAGTTGCTTATTTGTATTCCGGCTAAGATCCTTTGTCCATTGATCTAGTTGAGTATTGTCAGTTTATTCAGCCGCATTCGGACATTTTGTAATCCATAGAGATATCATAATACAAACTTTGTAGTCATTTGTCGCGTTTATTATTTGTATGATCATTTATATGTTTTAAACCTTTGATCCTACACACACATTAGCATTGTTTCCTAGACTAGCTAAGTCAGGAACATTACATAAGTCCAGGGGGAGGCCAAGGCTCCTGTGCTGGACTTTTGCGAAATGTCAGTATATTACGAATAACTGACATAATCTTGGGAAAACCCAAACCTCTCCAAGTCAAGGAGGATAAATTACTAACAGAGTATATAGTCTTTGTGATGGATCGGATAATGTCTCTCGCTAGGAAAGACATGGGCAGGGGCATTGGATACCCCATGAGGCCATCCCAATTGAAGGAAACTTCCTCGGGACTTGGAGGGAGAACACTCGAGGAGAGAATAAACCTCTCTAGTTCAGAGGGTGCAGGATCAAGAATGTCGATGACATGGTTGAAAGATGCATCACCCTCTATAAGGACAGTCTGATTGACCAGAGATTGCACTGGTATGAACACTTCTTCAATACTAGGTTGAAGAGGATGCATGATAAAAGGGGTAGGGGACACATCACCCTCGACAACGGGGGTGAGGTCAGGAAATAATTGGATCGACGTTACCACCACATTAATCAAAGGAGGAACATGGTGTGGGGAAACAACAAATGCCTCAGAATATGAAGGGCCCTTGGGTGAGCCCCAAGCTTCTAGTATCTTAGCAGTGGTTGGACACAGATGATTAAGGTGATCTCCTTCGAAAGTCTTGCAAAATAATTTAGGTTTACGTCTAAGGCATCAAGGCTTCTTAATGCCCCTAACATCATTCACAATGGATGGTGACATGTTTTCAATAAGACAGGCAAAGGTGAGAGAATCATCTCCTTCATGATGTACAGAGGTTGGAGATGTGACATTGATAAGACTGGTGGTGACTAAAGTGGTTCCCCCAGCATGACTAGTAGTGGTTGGGTGCAGGTGATCAACATGACTCATAGAGGTTGTTGACTCATCTCCAACATTACTAGAAGAGGTTGGTGAGGGAGCTCCAGTATGACTGGCAATGACTAGACTAGTGGTTAGTTGTGGCATTTGATTCCAAGGTCCAAGGAAATATTGGATTTGAAACATTGCATGCCAGGAAGGGTCCTGGTTTACCCCTTGTCCCTTTCTGGAAAAGTGGTATTCTCCATCAAATTGGTCTGAATAGGTTTGTACGGGCATCATTACTGAAGTCTGCAAAAAGGAAAAAGTATGATAAGAGTTACTCGGGTAAGGATATATGTTTCCCCCTTGTGAAGGGGTTCCGTAAATAGGGTAGCCCGAACCGTAAAATTGAATATCCCTATATGAAATACCCGGGGATACATGAGGACCTGTCATGGGAAAAGTGTTCGAAGGAACCGACGTGGTGGTCGAAGGATACATGCATGGAGTGTAATAAGTAGAAGAAGCACCCATTTGAGTATTGGCTCCTGAAAGAGCATAACTAGGACTAGATCCGTAAGAGGGGAGGTTCCAACCTCCCATCGTGAAAGATGGTTGAGGGACATGACTCATATAAAACTAAGACATAGGCATTGGGGCCATGGTTCCCCCAGATCCAATGCTAGGATTCATATAAGTGGACCAGGGAGAGGATTGCACGGGTGAGGGCATATCAATAGAAAAATGGCTAGAGGCCCAAGGCATGGACTAAGTATCATAGTTATGCATACCATTATGAAAAGAGGAAGGATTCATCCCCATGAAATGAATAGGCATCATAGGGTGGGTAGCGGTAAACAAGGGAGAAAAAGGAACTCCACTATCCATGATAATGAAAACTCGGTATAGACTCCTAAGGTTGACTAGTAGTCGAAGAGAAAACCAAAAGTCAAACGTCCAAAATGCATGCAAACAGGGTAAAGTGGTTGAGTGGCCTCCCTCCCTAAAGAAGGTATGTCTCTCCCAAGAGGGGCCTAAGACTCCCTGCTAAATATAGGAGGTAACAAAATCAGTTATAAGGGCCCTTGTGGGATTAAAAACTAGTCGGTCAGATCCCACAGGAGAGGTAATCCTCCATAAAGGTTGTGTGTTCTCTGACCCTTATCTGACCTAGGATACCTGTAGAATAACCCATGCAAGTAACCTATGAGACACCTAAGTCAAGAAACTAATAAACCATTGTATGCGAGCAGTCGTAAGTCAGGTCCACCGTATGGGCAGGGTAGTAAAGCCCGAAACCTTGAAAGCACCGCCTCTCACAGAGATAAGGGCACCAACAAGATCCTTAGATACGAATAGATCCCCAAAAATATCTCTGACGCTAGGAAGGTATCGGGGGGATATCCCTTCAACCAACTTTGTGCAACCTCATGATTAACTCCGGTGTGAGCGGAGCCTCCTGATCTTACCAATTATACAATGGATTTCTCCACTCCCTGACTCAGACACATATGTTGATTTAATTGCCTTGGATAAGTCTACTCACAAAATCCTATTCCAAGGCACTAAATCCTAGGCTAGTTTGTGCACCCTAGAAAATAAAATCGTTACTAATAAATTTTAAATTATAGCATTGATTTTATGGCCGTGATTACTCAAAAAGGTATGGTAGTGAAACTCATGGTGTTATGACTTTGCAAGAAAAGTAAATATAAAAATAATGCAAAGTCCTAACTTTAACTTTCGATGAATGATATGCTTCTAAAAACCAATGCAATTTTCAAATTCAACTCTACAATTCAGAAGTAAAAATGTAATCTTTCACTATATGCACTAAGCTAATGGTACAGATTCAAAATACAAAAATTCCAAGCAATGCAAAATGCCTATTTTTTGTATTTTCAATATATCAAAACTAAAAATGCATGGACTGATAAGTAACTTGATATATAACCCTATTGTGTATAAAAGAGATAAATCAAGTAGGATACCAAGCAACAAAACACCCAGTCCAATGTGCAAGGACAATAAAAAATGAAAAGATGAAGAGAAAGACTTTGCCCAAAAATTCAACCAAAAGAGGGTTTCATGTCATCCCACAAGCACTCAACAGACCCTACAGAGACCTAAGAAGGCTCTGCAAGCATCAAAACCCACCCAGCAAACACCAGACTAGCAAAAAAGGCAAGGAAAATTGATGTACACGATTGTTTAGGCAAACAGAGCGTATATACATAGCTTGCAGTGAGACAAACCGCGTGTATACACGACTGTCAAGGCAAAAGGCGTGTATATGCTTTAAAACAAGGCTAGGCAAGGGAGAAAGGATGAAAACTTAGACCCAGAATGAACAGTAGCTTACAAGCAATGATACGACGAGAACCACAATAGAAACGAGAGCAATCTAAGGAGAAAAGTAATTCAAACCCTAAGAAAGAAGATTCATCCCCAATATGGTCGCCAATTCTATTACGAGAAAAATCTCTCTATGGCTAGGGTAAACCACAACAGACATATATGACTGCAGAAATCAACTCTATCCCAAAAACATGTTATATAAACCAATGTGCAAGCGAGATAAGAAAGGGACCTACCTCATCCAGATGTTTGATGATGTCCATCGTTAAGCACTTTGAACCAAAGCTTTATACATGAACAAGTTCTCAACAAACAAGTAGAGCAAGCATATAGTGATAATATAAAAGGTTAGCACATTAAATAACATAATCCATTAATATACAAAAAAAAACAGCCCATGGATAATAACTCATATATGTTCAAGATATCAATTGGACAGGAAGAGAGTATTTATATTAATAAATGATCAGCAGAAGTGAAAATATTACAGACTTCCATGTTGCCACGGTTTGGAACCGAGAAACCAAGTTCCTTCCAGCTGGGCCTCCACCACTTCAAACCTCCACCAAAGGAAAGCTCAAAGAAGGGATACAATGAGGTTCTCCATCAATAAGCGAAGAGATTGGGGGTTGAACACTATGTTTAGACTTAAAGGACAAAGGGATGCAGACTCAATATGAAGTAATAATTTCTCCAAAGTAACTTTTCTCTCAAAGTTGAATTCCTTCTCTTTTCCATAGCTCGGAATTGGCCCACTTATAGCCTTCAAAATGGAACTGAAGGTCCGAGTCGGAATGTTTCTAGTATATGGAAGGCCAAGGATCAGAGATCTCCTGTCATGACATAGAAACCCCAAATTTAATTTTGATTTTATGGCACAAATCCCGATGTGCGCAGGTTGTAGTGGAGCAGCCTGCGTATACACTTGTTGTATAGTGTGCAAGATGCATACAAGTGGAAAAATTTGTATTTTTGTCTCTAGATTTTATCAACAAGGAAGATAAGTCTACATAGGGAAATGGAATAAGGCCCTCTCTGCAAGATTGCATAGGGTGAGGCAAATATTGCTCCAACATGTCCACATGCACTACATCTGGAACTTAGTACATGAGGGGATCATCGACTTACAGTTCTGTCCTTCATCAGAACATACGGCAAAAATCTTCACCAAGACCTTCACTGAGCAGAAGTTCTATTCTCTGTGAAGTCGTCTTAGAGTGAAGGACACAGTTGCCTAGCAACTGTAGTTCTTCTTTTTACATACATTGTACCTGGAGGGGGGGTTTTCCCATGATGTTTTCCCTCTTTCCTCACTTTCTTTTCAATGTATATTTTGTATTTGGGTACCTAACATGGCCTCGTTGTCGAGACCCATTCTTTATTTTCACCATAGTGATGTTCAGGGGGGGTGTTGGAGTTACTTCACACACACCTAGGATTTCTTTTTCCTAAGGTTTTTCCTTGTTTATTAGTCATAATTAGTCATTATTCGGTATCCTATATTTTAGGGGAGGATATTCCACCTAGAGAATATTCTCTTTCAATTGACACTTTAGTTTGAATAGCTGAGTTGAGTTTAGATGTTGCATTGGTTTTATCACCATAAAACATTGGGATCATCACCATGCTAATTTGACCTTGCCTTGGGATCATCATCGGACCAGTGCATTACCCTTGATTCCCTGAGTTAACTCCTCACTACTCTTTGTTCAGACAGTTAACTGAAGACTAGTTGGCTAGTTAACTCAACTAGGTGGCAGTTCACTCTCGTAACTGCCTAAGAGACTAGACTAGGTGGCAGTTCACTCCCATAACTGTTGGTGTGTGTCCAGATCACTCTAGACCACCACTATGGTGCATTGGTTCTCCTCCAGTGCACACTCATTGAGTTATACAAAGTATATCATGTGTAAATTATTTATTATTCACAACGGTTAATGAGAATTATTTCATTATTTCTCTCCTTCTTCTTCTTTCTCCTTTTCTCTCTGAAAATGTGTGTATCATTGTTTATCTAGATCTATTCTGTGCAGGTTCAACACATTTACAAATAAATCAAATATAATTAGAATATTCTTCGAAGTTACAATATTTCAACAATTCCATCGTTAGTTTATTTCAATCGCTATATTTCCAAGTTCATAACTTTATTCACATGTTGTAGACGTCTTCTGATTTGTTGTCATTCTAGAACTATAGTATAGTCTCTCTGATTTCAGATTTATCTTTCAATTCACTGCAATTTTAGATCTATAAGAATAGTGTTAAGATTCATGAGTGGTTTGGTTTTATAGTCTTAACTTGCAATTCATATTCTTGTAACATTACAATCATTCTAGCCTTTTCATTTCAACAACTTGTGTCTCTTCATTTTTTATTATAACATATTTCAGTTTCCACAATTCGCGTTATTGTAACTTAGTTGTTGGAGTTATTTTCATACTACAACTCCATTGTTGCAACTCCACTTGTAGTTGCACTTATTTTGTTTGTTTTTTTATTCTCTCTAGCTTTAGTCTTTGTAAATTTGGATTGGTGTTATTAGATTGATATTGAATGAAAAAACACTTAATTGTTGCAACAATACAATATCTTCATTGTACTCGAGCAAGTCACCAATAGATCATAACACAGGTTTCAATTCTTGCAAGTGTGATTTCAATCCTTGCAAGTGTGATTTTAATTTTCGCAAGTTTGATTTCGATTCTCGCAAGTGTGATTTCAATTCTTACAAGTGTGATTTCAATTCTTGCAAGTTTGATTTTAATTTATGCAAGTGTGATTTCAATTTATGCAAGTGTGATTTCAATTCTTGCAAGTGTGTTTTAATTTATGCAAAGCAACTTAGGCCATAACATAGTTTGGTGACTTAATTAAGTATTATGAATCTTTGAATTGTGACATTAAAGTCCTACAATGTCATAGTCAAAACAACACTCTTCTTGCATAGATTGTGCACGATAGTTCACAAGTTCCATATGAGCCTTGGGTTGATAATTAAATGTACAACTCTTCATTTTCTTACTAAGTTAATTAGAAAGTAATTGAAAGGTACATCAATACCTTTTCTCTTCTTTCATCCATTTTATGAGGTGTCAACCTTGTCGGTTGATTGAGGTCAAGAGAGGGAACATGGTTCTCTCTATAGTTGCTAGTGGCCACCTAGTAGCCATATTTTTGTTTTTCACTTTCCTTGCCATCCTGAAAGCTTTCTCTAGGGATTTAAGTTCGAAGAGACACACCTCATGTTGAATGTTCTCCTTTAAAGTTCCCACAAAGATATCTAAAAAATTATCCTTGAGAATGTTCCTTACCCTTAGATTGATATTTTGGAATTGTTGAATGTTCTCTGTAATTGGACCTTTTTGTCGAATATTTATCAATTGAATAAATAATGCATTTCTCTTAATATACCCATAATGTGGTATCAATTCATCCATTAAAATGGACCAAGAGATAATAAATTTATTTTTCTTTCACAAAGCCATTGATACCAAACAAAGTGATCATTTTCTAAATACAAGGATGCAATAGGTACCTTTTGTAAGCTTGGCACTTGGTGTAGATCAAATAATTGCTCCATCTGGAATATCCATGTTATAGGATCTTTACCATCAAACTTCCTCATATCAATCTTTGGAATTAAGTGGTTTCTCGGTGTTGCATCGAAACCTCAATGATGTGGATCTTGAAGTGATTAATAATCATGATTCTAGGACTCAATATTTATTTCCTCTACATTTTCATGATTTCCTTTTATTTTGATATCTCCTTTAGGGAGTATCTCATCTAGAGCATGTCAGATCATGGGAAACATGGAATTTTACAATTCTAAAATATTTTTTCCATATGCTCCCAATTTTCATCAGCCTTCTTTTCCACCTCATCCATATTATTTTCCACATTTCCAATATAGTGAAAAAATTACTCTCTTTCTTCTTGAGTCATGGTTTATCTCTTTGGAGATTTAGTTGGTGAAATAAATTTTGGAGGAACCTTTGGAGCCATGTGAGAAAATAATAATTCTCCTCTTTTTCCTCTTTATCAAAAATTTTGAATCATCAAAAATAGATCTTCCAATCAAAAGTTATGCCAATTGTAAGTTATGTACCTTTCAAGCCCTTAATTTGGAGTATGTCTAGATGGTTGACCTTTGTCCTAGTATATCTCTAAACCTTGAAACCTTATGAGTTTAAAATTTCATCCTATAGTACTCTGATATGACTTATTAAACTCCCGAAAATTTCACATTTTGAACCTTCACTGATAAAACATTATAGCACAAATACCAAAAGGAATGGTTTAAGACTAATTTCAGGATTAGTAAAAATCCCCAACCTCCACAAGATATATCTCACAAATTATAATGATTCAAATTATGAAAAAAATTCCACAATTAATTCACTATGTCTCCTCAAGATTCTAAAAATATTAGAGTTTGAAACTTCACCGAAATGTTTTTATAGTGAAAATAACAATATGGTTGAGACTAATTTCGGGACTAGTCACAAATTGTAACTTCCACAGAAGATGTCTATGAAATTGTGTTGAACCAGATCCTGAAATTTTTAGCACTCTCTCTTTGTTATATTTCCTTGATAGCCTAAAAATCTTATCTAAAAATTCCGAGAAAAAATATTTTAACAAAACTCCCAAAATGACTCATTTAAAATTGATTTTAGGATGAATCAAAAACCCTATCTTCCATAAGTTGCATCTCCAAAATGTAACCAAATAGAACCTAAAACTTTTACCAGAAGAACTTGGAATGTCTCCTAATTAACCTCAAAAATTTGTTGTCTGAAGCATCCCATAAAAAATGTTATAATGAAAATTCCAAGATGACTCATTTGAAGAAGAAAAACCCTAGTATCAATGCTCTAATACTAAATGTTATGAACCAATGCCTTGAGAATGATAAAATTCAATGAATAATAGTCCAATTTGAGGGGGAAACCTTTGTTTATAATATATTCAACATACAAGATGAGATGAGATCATCCTAATACTAGGTCTCCTTGGTGTGTGTGTGTGTAGAGAGAGAGAGAGGCTACAATTATAATGAAATGGTACAATGAAGGGTTCTTTCTATCCTACATACAAATATGACACTAGAAATGTAGTAATTTAATATCTAGGGATTAATAGGGGGTTTTATAGTTAACATGGAGCTTTTACTAGGTGTTAACATCAACCTTGTCTAGAAAGAGATCATCACATTGTTCATGTCTTGGAATAATTGTAAGACAACAAATAAGTCATTTGTTTCATGGGATCATTAATAGGCATCCCATCCTTGAGGATTGTTCTTCAAAATCAAGGTGGGTTTGCAAAGATGAAGCTAAGTGATCAACACTCTTCTCTTCTAACTAGTTACGGTAGGGAGGAGGTAAGGTATTGTAATAATGAATCATAGTATCTTGATTAGTAGGTCTAATAATCTCAAGAATCAAGCTGTCAATCTTGGTAAAGTAGAGGTAAAAGGAATCAATGGTTTCTCTGGAATTGAATGTTGGGTTGTTGTAATTTTTCACCAAGTCTACTAGGCTTTGAGGTTACCTAAAGGTTGAATTGAACCAATAGAAAAGTTTTTTTCACGTGGAAAATACATTTGGATATATTTCAAAGAAATCAATTGTATCCTTTGCTTCTAAAGAATTTACAAAGAGTTGCACATGAGTATAATTATCATTGGCGATGATGTTATTACAAACATCTAAAAAAACATTCAAGTGCTCACTTGTGGAAAAAATGTCATTTATAGAAAACTTAGGTAGTTGTTCTTTAAACTTAAGCAAAGGTGTATTTGTCGGGGCAAGGTTTAAAGGTTATGGCATGTTCTAGGTATTGTTGACATATTCCTCAAATTGGAAGAGTCCATACTTTTGGATGACCTTGTTTAGATTGGTTGTGGATGAAATTGCAGAAAATTAAATGTACATACTATTGATTATTTGGTAGGTAGAGGCTTAAATCATATTCGAGGAGGATGTTGTCTTATCGTAAATAAAATGGGGAGCCTAGAAATTAAGAAGTAAAGGGATAGAGTAATCATTTTTAGAATCAGACAACACATACAAAAATCTCTTTTGGAGTCTTTGGAGGATTCTCGTTCACCTTTGGATCTCAGATAAAAAATTAAATTCATGGGGATATTCTTCGACTCTACAAGAATCACGAGGATGCATGAAAATAATAAATTAAAACCTAAGGGGTCGGATGTGGACACATATTTCGATTCAATCCCTCCTATCCTAAATTTCAATGTCTCTAGAAATAACTTCCTAAGATTGTTTTCGTTGTACTTAGGTCCAAATCGTGTCAAGAAAATGGTTAAATAGGCAAGAAGTAAAACTTGGAAGGTATATCTAGCTATGCTTTGGATGATATAGTCAGAAAAATATAAACAGAGCAATCAGATATGGAACTTAATCAACCTACTACAAACAGTGCATCATTTGTACTTTTGAGTAAGAATTCTTAGATATTTCTTGGAAGAAACCCTATTCTCAAATTTATCAACGATCAAGATATCCAAATTCAAAAGTTGGTCAAGAATATTAATCTGACTAAGATCTTAAGAAATCAAGTTAAGCTACAATAGGTTAGAAATAGTCATAAATCAATGATAAAACCAAATAATGACAACAATACAAACCAAATAACAACAAAAAAACAAATGCAAAAATCAAACAAAAGTAAACTATAAGCAATGAATTCTTTAATAAGTGTTTTGGTTCTCCCGAACATGGTCGCCAAAATATGTTTGTTGCATAAATGGTTCACACACAACCAACATCTTGAACCCTCCACTAGGCTTAGTTGGAGGGAATTATGAATTATCACCCAAGTCTTTATAGCCCCCTATTACTTCCTTTATGCGCGTTGCCTTTCTTATAAAATCTAGTAAGGTTAAGAGGAATGAAGGAGGTAATTAAGTCAAGTGTAGTTTGAATGGAAAAACCTTCAAAATATTTTTGTATTATACAATTTTTAGTATTTTAATAATTCTATTTTTTGTATTTTTGGATTAAGTGTTTTTGGTGAAAATAAAGTTAAAGAAAGTTGAAAAAGATTGCTAAAATAAAATGGCTAAACTAAAATAAATAAAGTATGATAAAAGAAATGGATAAGGCCGATAAAGTAATATACAAGGTTATCAAAAAAGGATGTAGAAAGTGAAAATAACAACAACATACATTTTGTATCTTGAAGTGTATGTTATTTTTATGGTTTTTGCAAAAGAAAAGATAGAGAATAAAGTACAAAGTAGATATAAACAAGAATAAGACAAATATGAATATAAGTGGTTCATTATATTCATGACATGTTCCATATAATACATTCAATGACAAAACATGCATCTTTCAACCTCCTATGAAAGGCTGGACCGAGATTGTCCAAAAATTGTCTCAATGTTTTCAAGGATCATAAAATAATAGGGTAGGGTAGGAAAGGAAGGCACAAGTAGGAACAAAGACTCCTTTTAAATAAAACAATAAATGACATGTGACCTTAAGAAGCAAGAGTCACTTTTCTCAAATATTTTTTTTTTCTCAAGGGCGAAAAGCATCAGAATATAAGACAAGAACATGATAAACAAAGGAGGGGTCCCATTACCTAAAYAACTTAATGCACTTTGAGCCTACATAATTCATGAGTTCCCATAGCTTGTACAACCACTTTATGAATCCCAATAAATTTCCATATAACTACCAATTAACCTACCTTATGCCTCCCTAACACTTATATCCCCTCCATGTAATGAACAAATGTCATGCAAAAATAAAAATGATCAATGAAATATACATGCATGAATCACATCTAGAAATAATCGTAGTGATTCCCATCATAACCATCACCATTGGTTAGAAAAACTCATGTGCCTCAAAACCACCATGAATACACACACACATGTGCATGCATGCATGCACAAGAAAGTATATCCATCTATCCAAAAAAGGTAAGTGTGCCACCATAATAATCCATCTCAAAAGTACATAATATAATTAGTTAATGCGATGATTGTGGTGTAGCAAGGTCGAAATGGGAGGAGGAGGATGTGCATGTAGTATCCAAAGGAGCTAAAACTAGGGTGAAATCATCTGGATGCATGTCTACGAAAGAGATCTCCATCGTCGTGCCTAATATGAATAGGGAGTATCAAAGAGACCTAGTTGTGACAAGGCGGGATAGCAACAAGCTCAACAATGACATGAATACTAGTAAAGTGTACAGCAACAATAGATACAATAGATTATAGTGAAGAATCTTGAGGAGTCATAGAGGACACTTTTGTGTCCATCATTTGTTTCCCTTTATCTGTAATCATAGGCTCGAGGATGGGAGCTTAAACATCTTTAGTAACATGGGGTAGAGCTAAAGAATCTGAGTTAGAAGTGACAACCTTGGAAGCTCTAGGAATATCAGCCTTGGATCAGAGATTTCCCATTTTGTAGTACCAAAAAACATAGGATTAGAATCAGGAATTCATCCATCATTAGTAGGTGGGGAAACTAGGTTTAGCTCAAAAATACTTGGATGCAGTTGCAAATTCGGTGGGAAAGGAAACAAGGGTGCATGTGCATTAGGATCCCCAAATATCAATGTCTAGTTTGCATCAATTATGCAAACTCATTATAATTTGCATCAAAATGAATTGAGAATCAAATATCCCCCCTACCACCTCTCCATATATTCCTATGCATGTTGGCATGTCCTCTTCCCGAGCTATGTGAACCATGACTCTAGAATCTCATCTATAACCAAATATAAACACAAATATAATTTTCAATCAACAACATATCCTACTTAAGAAAATGGTCATTAAATGAATTACAATTACGCAAGATAAAACATCTAACTAGTGAATTAATTTAGATCCATTTATAATTGGTAAATGGCAAAATGTAGAGGGTACATACTGGTAGGCAAGGGGATGGAATTATGTATGCAATAGAAAGGCATGGGTATTCTTTTAAATAAAATGGGCAACATGGAAATAATAATATTAAGCATAAGTGTTAGGCATTATCTTCTTAAGATAGAGTTGCAAATGAAAAAACATTATCTTCATATTAAATGAACATAGTCCATATATAAGATCACAAAACCAATATATATTTAAATGGTCACTTAAATGGACTCCATGTATCATAATTGGTTTTAAATGGACTTCATGTCAAAATAATAATCTTATCCATGATTCCAAAGAAATTATGGAATGCATGGCATGCATAATATAAAATATGGTTCACAAATTGTAAAGCATTGTGCCCAAGACAAAAATGTATAAGTGTTATGACTAGGCAATGGAATGGACTGATATATAAATGTAAAAATTGCATGTGAAGTACAACTTGAAGGTCAACTTGTCAGCATATACATGGTATAAATAATATTTGGGAAAACAATGTCAATCAGTCAAAGGTGAGCCAATCAAGTTGGATATGTTCCACTCCTTTAAAACATTCCTAACCAAATCAAATTCAAGGAGGGGAAATGCCAAAACCACGACCTATGTAAGCTTATAAGAAATGGAAAATAACCCATAGAATGAAAAGGAAAACAAAGTCATGCAAGAGGTCAAACCAAATATAAAATGAGCAGAGAGCGTTATGAGGACAGAAGCTATTTTTGAAAATGGGTTGAGTTTGGTGAGTAGAAGGATACTTAGGTTGATAACACAATAGTGGGGTCGAGATATACACATGTCCAACATGAAGAAGTGGGCCTAAAGTATGTTTCCACTAATTGAGTGATGGCTTGAGGTCATTTGATGAAAACCATGATAGCACGTGAGTCAAGTTGTAAGACAAGCATGAAGTTAACTCAGGATAACTCAATAGGTACCATAAATATGAGTATAGTAGAAATGCTATGAATCTTGAATAAAGAAATATCAAGGGAAAAACAAGCATTGAACCACAACATTTCGAATGACTACATGATAGCATGTAATGGGTCAAACTCTTGAATCATTACAAGACATCATCCATGGTGAATCAAAGATGTGAATGGGTTGAGATTAGCTCCCCATTTTCCTTTTTTATTTTGAAATAACAATGTTTAGAATAGGCTAAGGAATCACATAAACAATAAATGCCAACAATTGTGTATGGTGAACTAAAGAAATGAGAGCTCATTTGGTTGAAAGTTACTTTATACTTATATTTGGGGTGGTAGGTGTAGGAGGGATTATTACAAATCTTGAAGGAATAACAAAAAGTTCATTTACTTGGGATCTCAATATATCCACCCATAATAATGCTAAATTCTATGCATTATTGCAAGGCTTGAAATTGTCATCAATCTTCACATTCTTAAATTGATTGTGGTGGGGGACTTAAAGAATCTTATAAGACATATGGGATTGAACATCATGCTAGCTAATACTCTCTTTGCACAGTGATAAAATGAGAAAAAAAATTATCAATTATTTCTCCAGTGTAAACTTCTATCAAGTCCTTATGGAAAATAACGCCTTGGCAGACAATTTTTCCAATCAAGCCACTTCAATAAAAGTCGCGGGGGACATTGTTATCAATGGTAAGGTACACACCCAACCTATCCCATGACATTTTAATGGAGGATAGAGCATGTATCAAGCAATTAAGGAAGCACATGGCATATAGTAAGGCAAGCTCGTTGTATGGCATAGAGCATTATGAGAAGTGACTCTTATCATTTCCTCACATGCCTCCACAACTGGCTCCACATGAATTTGAATTCATGGAAGTTAATTCTCCTCACCATTGTGGGATTATGGCTCTATGGTTCATCTTTCCTGCATGAATTTTTTGGCCTACAGGTTCAGGCTTTGGTCTAGTGAGTTTTGGTATTTGGGTTTGGCTTGTGAGTGTGGCATTAATCTTCTTATATATTACGGGTAAGACACCACCTCGATCTCCTATTTTTTTAAAGAGATTGTACTTAACGGGTTTATCGCAAGCTTCAATTCAAGAGATTTAGTCCTTGTTTCAAATTCTCATTCAAGGGAACCTGTTATGTTCTTGTATGACCTTTATTTATCTCTATGAGATTATGTCCTTTAGCATGACCCTATTTTGATTCTGGCCTTTTGGGTGTGGGAGGAATTTCCTTTGTTCTCTAGGTGGTTCATTCTTTCATGGTTTCCTTTTTCTTCATACTTCAGAAGTTCAATTTTAGATTTCCTATTGCTACCTTTGAATCTTCTATTTATTTTGAACAAAGATTCTTTGTGTAGTGCTTATTTGGACTACCTAGATTTAAGCCAACATATGTTATGGGCATTGAGGGACCTGATAGTTGAAAAAAGGTAAGGAATTGTTGGTAGTGTTGAGTTTTAAAATTTTCATTGGGTCTTGGATTATCATATTTCTCACATGGATTATAGGGTGTTGCAAGAAATTATGTATGCACTATGAAGCCATGAGGATTCTATTCACGGTAATAGAAGTTCAATCCTCATGACCACAACAAAAATTCATGAGCAATATCATCAGGTTACCACCCAAATTACAACAATGATAGGAACTTTGGTTCAACATAAATGTCAAATCATTGTTCTTGAGGCAAAATGAAACATGCTTAGGAATATGGTCATCAATCTGACTAAGGGTGAGCAATCTAGAGCATCCAATCAAGTGAAATCAATCAATTCAAATTGTGGAAGGCCTAGGGAAGAAGAAATAATGCATCAACTTCTTGAGGATGTGGAAATTGTCAAGCAGGACTCAGATCCATCCAAAGAAGCTCTGGAAGAAGCAACGAGTCATCATGCCTTTTGTTAAGTTTACATGTTTTGAAAAGTGGTTATGTTTTTAGGTTTATATTGTAGAATATACACCACTAAGCTATTCTAAGATGTTTTTCTTATTGATTTAGATGGGATGTACAACTATACATTGGAAGATAGTTCTTTTTTTTTTAATTTTGTTTAAAAAAATTTGAATCGAACTTTTGATGTATTCTTACTACAAGCTCTGCTACAATTTTTACTTAATACTAAATCTCCCAGTTATGGTTAAAAAGGGAAAAACTAAAGAAATGAGTCAATATCTGTGAAACAATATTTGAGAGGTAGTGGGCTTGCATATCATTTTAAACACATAATGCAAGTTTGCAAACAAATATCACACCCTAGAAAATGATCCCAATCAAGATGAAGAGCCATAACACTAAGACGAATGGCTTGGGTAGGGTCATTGGATTGAAAATATTGATAGGAAAGGGTAATTACCAATTTAAATTTCACCAAACAATACACTAGGTAGACACAATGCAAAGCAACCAAACCATAATCCAAAAACAAAAAATTGTAGAGTTACCTATGTGAGGAGCACATAGAGGTCATGTGATCAAGCAATCTTCACAATCTCTTCCAAAAATCACTTCAAACCAATGCTCAATATAAAACACCAATGGAAATGCCACTCATAAAGCTAAGGAAGAATTACATATAAGACTAAATGGTTGTAGGTGGGTGGAGAAGGCAAGCTCCAACAAAAATCCTTAGAGCTCAAAACTAGTGAAATGAAAAAAGTGAAATAAACGAGTACAATTGTGTGGGGGTAGGGTAACTCATTGAAAAGAGAGGTGAACCATCAAATGTTGGATGTAGATCGATGGACTTGATAAAATGATATTTAATGTCACCCCAACTACATTAAATGCATGGTGAAGGAGTGGTATAAGGTTGTTAAGCATTTGATTGGTTAGAGTAGCATGCAAATCTCAGAGCATATTACAACACCATCATGGCAGGTCTTCTATGTTAATGCTAAACCAAAGTATGGTTGAATGTGAAAGTAGTGGGTTACCAATTATACCACATGCAAAACTTAACCCAAACTTGTATCATATATCAAGTGTTATGCAACATCAAAAATAAAAAACACAACAACCCAAAGTTGTTAAGTATAGATACAATACACACTACATTGTATTACTATGTAGTGATTGTTGCAACATTGTTGTTGTTTAACATTATTCATACCATAAGTTAAAGAATGGGCATGATGCATAAGAGTTCTGAAATTAGAATGATTGCAACACTTAGCCCTTAGGGAATCCTTTTTATTTTCTACACCCAAATAAACTAAAAATGACAACCATGGATCTCCTCACATCAATGCATATTTAAACCATTAGACCCCATCAATACAACCAAAATTGATGCAATGCATACACATTAATATTGAATCATGAGCTTACCAAAATAGATATCACGATGCAACAAGAAAACTTATCATGCCATGAAACTGTATAAACATTATCAAGTTGATCAATCTACAACCATCCATCTTCTCATCACTTGCCATCAAACTCGTCGATGCTCCTTAATCCAATCAACTCCCTTATAACTCTTAGGTACATCTTAGGGATGGGACCCCTCTTTGAATCTCAAAGTTTAGAGAAGATTTTGATGAGGGTCAAATAAAATAGGAAATTCAATCAAGGCATGGATTAATTAAGACAATTTGAGCAAGGTAAAATCACAACACCCATTGATTTGATTTTGATTGGCCAAAAATTGTGTCAATATGCTCTTTTTTGTACTATCTTTATCTTGGAGTGTTAGGGTTTTTGGAGAATTCAAGGGAAATTATAGGGTTGAGATTTTACCTTAAGGAGGAAAATGAGATAATGTTTGGGATAGACAATAGGGAGGAAAATATAACATTGCTACTTTATATGCTAGTAAAGGAACATAGAGAAGGATATGTCATGCACACTTGTGTGATACAAGTGTAAGTGTCGAGGATATTTGGTGAAGAACATTAGGGTTTTCATGGTTTTCTTAGTTTTGGAGAGCTTGAAATTGCACCATCTTGTGACACATTGTTAGTATGTACATGTATTACATCTCATATATATTAATGAAGTATTTTAGTTTTCCAATCATTGTGTACTTGCATATTTGATTCAACTTGTATTTTCTTCTTGACCAAGAAATTTCTAGCACTTGTTGTTCATGTTGATTCGACATAACATAGGTCCAAAATTGTTAAGTTATTTAACATACATCTTGAAGATAAGAGGGTAGATTTATTTTTGTAAATTATGTTGTAATAAAGTAATTTCAAATATCTTATATGCATGGAAAGTGTGCCCTGAGGACTAAAACTTGTTGCTATTGAAGTGCACTTGTTTGGTATCGTTTCTCCTAGGGGTGCCTAGTGATTTGGGTTGAAAAGAATTGGAGTATTGTTGAATCATTATTTACTACTCTAATTAAAAAAAATCGATCAAACCAAAGGTTTAAAGTTCAAGGACTAGATTCAATAAACCTCTTATGTGAGGTGAAATTTCTGAATTTGCATAAATTTCCCTAGATCATAAATTTTTACAAGGGGCTTACTTGTTTTGGGAAGTCAAATATTAGATACATGAGGGAATAAAAGAAGGTTTAACTCACCATGGATTTTTGTCCAAGTAATTTAGTAATTCAGTCATTTCAATCATTTGGGAGTATGGGAATTTGAGAACTCAATAATTTAGGCTAATTCATGAGTTTGGGAATTCAAGAAATTCAGGCACTTGGGAATTTAGGAAATTTGGGAATTTGGGAATTCAGTCCTTACAAGGGTAATGAAATAGCATGATAGAGTACCTACTAGATTCCCGATATGTAGAAAAGATAAGTTACTTAAGAAATATTTTTTCTTTTATGTGGTTGTCAATCACACTTTAATAGCTAGAATTGCAGTGTTAAGAGGGGGTTTTAGAGTACAATGCTCAAATATTCCTAATGGAATGAAATGTAATGAATTCATATTAAATAAGTGGATTTAATATTTTATTATGATAGGAATTAGTATAATATACATCATTGAGAATAGACAGTTAGATTATGAAACTGATTACTGGTCAAATAAAAGAATATTGATATCATTGTATTCAATGACTCCATCATTAATAAAAATACTTGTTCTCACATCTTTTGTTCATGTTTTTTGTATTATGCATAGCCAATTTCATAACTCAAACATATGATGTATAAATTCCTTGTGTTCCTTGCACATAATGTAGATACTAGGACATTCCCAAGAACACCTTTGAAGTACACCATGCTATCGCACAATATATACTTTCCCAAAGCCTAAAGGAAAGTAAGCCTAGATTGACATAACACGAAAGTAGTCCTATCATTGTCACCCCAATAGGATACATATTTCTATTTAGGAGGAGAAGAAACTCACTCCAAGGGAGACATCCCAAGACCTAGTTGGTTGATGAAGGGTAAAAACACCAGATAAAACCCACCCCTCTCTCTAGGTCACTTAAGGAAAGAAGTCACTTGGTAAAGTTTAAAGGGGAAAAGGAAAAGGAAATGAGTGGTACCTGCCCTTTACCAATGAAACAACAAATTTTAGCAGTAAGAAATGATATCAATGTTTCAAATCAGTGACTTCAAGATATAAATATGACTACTAAAACACTAAAAGATAAAATGTATAACAACAACAAATATGTCCAGAAATTGCAAGCTATGATGACAAAAATGATATAAAGACTTTGCAAGTTTGATAGTACTTTGTCACCCACAATTTCAAGATTAAAATAAGTCAATAAATGACTTCCATAGGCTGTCAAAACACTTATAACAACAACAACATAAATAATGATGACAACAACAAAACCACTTCAGAAAAGTACTTAGTTTAGGCAATTAGGAAAACAATTTGGTCTATATTGATAGTAACTTGCCTAATACTAATGTTGGGTGGTTTTATGGAAAGTTCAAGGGCTATTAAGGGATTTCAATTATGGTTGTAACAATATTTGCAACAACAACAACAACCTTCAACAACTTCAAAATTTTGCACTTAGAACAATAGCAAAAGGAAGACTAGAGCCTTAAGATGATATCACCTAGACTAGTGCATTTTTCTAGGTTACTTTTAGGGGTTAGTATGCTGATTAGGGATGCTAAATAAAGGTTGTTGCAGAAATTATAGCAGCAGCAATATGGTTGTTAGTATTAGTGAGAGTTTCAAGAAGATAGTTTGAAAATTTTTTTGATCTCTTTCATCCACAAGAGTATAGAAATCAATGCCTTTTAGAGGCTTATGGAGTCAATTGAAATAACAATATCACTTGGGAAATAAAATAATGATAATGCTTATCTAAGGGAAGAGGTAGATTCAAGAGGTGTTGGCACTTCAAGGCCTCAAGCATATAAATCTTTAAGGGAGGTTTTGCTAGAGAGTAGACACTTCTAGGCCCTAGCGTACCTTCCTTCCTTAGCTTTTTTGAAAGACAATTAATTTGGTGATGTAGAATGAAATTACTAGAGAGCTAGCACTTTAAGGCTCTAATAATTACTCCCAAAAAATGTATAATTGGCAATATCAAGCTAGTAGAAGAGTTATAGGGAGAAAGAAGCATTTTTTGTTTCTCCCCTAGGGTTTAAACAAGCAATTTCATAATCTTATACATGAAACAAGTAAATTTTACGACAAAAATTCATAACCTGAATAAAAATGCAGATTTTCCACTTACTTCACCAAGAATAATCAAGTCAAACCCTAGTTGAAGACCATTCCACCATGAAAAATGCCAAAATACACCACCATAAAGCTCTCCCAATGGATGCACACTAGTTATTTTAGCCAATAACCCTTAAAGAGGGAGAAAATTTCAGACCACCACTTGTGTGTCATGAGTTATGATATAAAAATGAACTTAGCCAACCATATTTATATGGGAAATCCTGGCTAATTAATCCAACAATTGTGTCTTTTCATAAAACAAAGCCTACATGTCAATTTGCTCTTTAAGTTCAAAATTAAAACCCAAAAGAGGGTGGTGTCATCCTTCCTAGGGTGACATTAGGCCTCCTCCATGAGACGTTGAGGTCATCTAGAAAAATGTTGGGCCTCCAAAGGCCCTCCTCCATGCCACTCGTGCCAAAAATTGTAGCCCAACGTTTCTCAATGTCAAACCCTAGCCCTAGATGATGTCATGGATCTACTAGGGTGATGTCCAAGGTCTCCAAAGCCAATGTCTAGGTGGGGAAGGGTGGCTCCTCATTATCTAGGCCTTCTAGGGTGCCTCCAAAAGAAACATTCTCTTCCTTCACTATGAAATCTGGACGTCATTGCCTTGCCCAAAACCTGGGGTCTCAACGTCCATATGTGGGCTTTGAGCCCTCACGAAGGTCTGAGCTAATCATTTCCCCATGTGTACCTATCCATTGGGCAAGGTCTTGCAGAAACAAAAAGTACGCCCTCCTGGGGTTCATAAGTCACAAGGATCATATCATGTAAATCACATCCAATAATTAAATTACCCAAAAATGTGCACCAAACCCCCCTTTAACGCTAAACAAATGCTCAAATACGTTATGCAATATAACAAGTTAGGTTTGGAGAGGGTCTTAGGGTGTCTTATTGGGCTAACCTCTATTAGGTTTGGGGTGTTTCCCAAGTGGAGTCTAGTCCAAGTCATCTACGTGTATGAGGTGGCATGGGGTAAATATTTGGGCATGGGGTGCATGTGATAACAAGGAAATGTAGAGTCTTACCTGTGGATGCCTTTGTGGAGGGTGAGATGCACCTTTTCATGGATGCAATTGTTTCCTAGCCCAATCATTGTCATTTATTCTTATCTTTATTTATTTTGATCTTTTGTTCTTGTGCTACAAGGGAATAGTTGAGAGCCATTGTCTTGGCTTGATGACCAGAGGTGACGGTGTTATCCACAAACACTTCACGAAAATGAGAAGGTTGGCTCATAATGAGACCCCCTTTCTCTTGGTTATGCCACCAAGAGCCACTACCCTAGTTTGGTGACTAGATAGGTGATAATGTCATACCGCTACATGCCCATAGTCATAATAGGTCGACTCGTGATGAGACCTCCTATCCATCAACTAGTACCATGATTGTTTATGTTATCTTGTGGATCCCCTTTTCTTATTGAGAAGTTTTTCACTTCTTTCTCGGGGATCCCTAGGTGAAGCATCTCGAAGGTTTCAAAATTGGATTTTAACTATTTCCAGCTACCTTTACCCTATGGGCCTTTAACCCCTTCTTTCCACAAGGTAAGGTACAACCCTTCCTAGTGTAGCCAATCCCATTGACAAAAGAGGAAAGAGGAGATGGAAGGAATAAAGATGGAAAGTGGTAAGTATGGAGGGAACAGATGATGACTCTTCAAATATCCACCTAGTACCTGTTAACTCCCAAAATGAAATCGTCCTTTCGGCCGAGTTTTGGGTTGATACCATAGCTTTAGTTAGTATCTTCAAGTCATTTTTGAGTTTTTAACAGCTGAGAAAATTTTTGGTTTTGGTGTGTCTTAGGAAATAATCGATCCATAAAGTCTTCTCCTTCAAAAATGTAATTTTTACTTTCCAAAGCTAACGTCTTTTCAAAAAGATCATTGTGTGCTGTGGAAAGCGATAGCTTTCAACAGCTAAGGACGTCGTTTCACCAGTTCAAAGCGCTGTGGAAAGTGACAAGGTGCGAAAATTTTGACAGACAGTTCGCACGTGGCACGCTGTGGAGAGTACTTACTTTCGCGCTAAAGAACGTTTTTCAAATGACGTGGTATGTTGTTTTGCTTTCCGCGGCTAAGGTGAGTTTCTTATCAAAAGGTGCGCTGTGGAAAGTATTTGCTTTCCGCAGCTAACAGGGGTTTCCGAAGAGTTCACGTGCTGATGAAAGTGGCAAGCGAGCGCGATAGCAGGAATGTTCTCCAAACACCGTAGCTGCATGAAGCATGAATCTCGTGCTCATTATCCATGCATGCACGAAATGATGGGGTGATCACCCCCATGTCACAACAAGATCCGAGACATGCGCTGGTGTAAGCGGGCAATCATGGAAGTTCAAGCTTGTGTACCAGGATATGACAGTGATCCAAAATCTTTCCAGAACCCACGCGCGACTATCAAACCAGCAAAGCTTGTTAAAGGGCAGGGTCTTGCCAAGCTCCTAGCAGAAGAGAATTGCAAGTTGCTTGACATAAATCTAATGAGCATTGATGCAGAAAATGTTCCATCTGTTGAAGACAAAGAAGGTGAGAGAATGCAGGTTTTAGCTCATATAGCTGACTGCGAATGGTACAGCCATATCATTCAGTTTTTACAGACTTTATCAGTCCCATCAGACCTGACAAAGACTCAAAAAAGGGATTTAAAACTCAGGGCTGTAAATTTCTGCATTAATGACAATCTGTTGTTTTGGAAGAACCCCATTGGATTGTTGTTGAGATGTATGAATCAAGAAGAGGCAGTTAAGGTCATGAATGAGTTTCACAATAGTGAGTGCGGAGGACATCACTATTGGAAAACAACAGCACATAAAATCTTGAGATCAGGTTACTATTGGCCATCTTTATTTTCAGATGTTTATGAATTTGTGAAAACATGTGACAAATGCCAGAGATTCGAAGGTAAGAAACAATTGAAG
>JASDQU010307440.1:20774-32763 GCA_032191745.1 Picea mariana | reverse complement strand
ACAGAGTACAGGGAAGAACATTCTCAATTTACCCTACTCAGATTCAGAGTCTGAACAGGAAGGTCAACGCCCTGTCATCAAGGGCTCTGAACAATCTGCAGAATGTGCTCAAAACTTTGAAATATTAAGTCAAACAGAGCAAGGAGAATCTTCAAAGAAACCTAGGCCAAATAAATTCCAAAGAATCAAACACCTCAAGGAGGTAATTGCTCAACAGGAAGTTCTGGAGCGAGTAATTAAAGACAGATATAAAAGGTTTTCAGACAACTTTGCCCAAACGGATGCAGCATTCGAAAGATTGGTAAAGGAGAGCGTTAAAGAGAAAAGGAAGAAGGAAAATCTCATCAACAACTGCAGCAGACTAAGATTGCTTGCCCGACATCTCAAAAGGCGAATCAGAGGATTGAAACAAAAGCTAAAACAAAGGTCTCATCCATACGTGCAAGTTCTTGCTCAGGTGGCGGTCAATATGCAAGGTGAAAGGTCAGATGTTAATTGATTTCAGTGTGAAATAAATTTGAAGGAAAAATTTCCTTTTTGTGCATATCGCGACTTTCAACAGCACCAAGTTACCATTTCGTTACTCGTTAGGCTTTCAACAGCTAACCCGTGAAAGTTTCTAACGGTTGCGTTGTTGAAAGCTCTGCAACCAGATTTTGAGAACAAAATCGCAACAGTTTGTTCCCAACTTGTTTTGAGGACATGCCAGCCCATCAATGATCATTAAATTACATGCAAAAAGGTTCAAACTCATATATTCGAGGAATTTTGGATACGCTTTCAACACCATATCCTTAAACTCAGCCATGAATATTGGGGAAATAGAACAGTCAAGCACAGGTGTCACACTGCCTCACCACATCGCAGATGCTGGAAGCAGGAGGAAGCAAATGATGAATTTTTGTATGCTGAAGACAATTCGAATACTCAGTTCTGTTACTGAAGATTTTATTTTCATAGTTGTTTAATTAAAATAGGATTGTTTTTATTAAATGACAGATCCATGTTTTTAGGATCTGTGTAACTATTTTGTAAAGGCTATAAATGCCTGTTTTGATATCAAACAAGGGTTCGATTTTGGAGAAATTTAGTCTATGCTTTGATTGCCTATCCTAATACAAAATCACAGTTTTCTTTTGCTGCTGTAATCAGATTTTTCATCCATCTTTATTCTGTACTCTGTTTAAATTAGCTCGGCTTATGCTCATGATTTGAATGGAGGAACTTCTCATTGTTTAGCGTGACCCTGCATTATTTATGTACTTGGTTATTTAAACCCTGCATTCCAATGTATTTGGTTGTCTAAGCAATATTCTTCATACCTTTTCTGTTATTTGGCATCTAATTTACAGTTTCTAAAAGCACTGGTTCATTAAGCTATTCTGATAAGTAATCTCTTCATTGTGCTATCTTAGTATCCCATTGATCCACCTACTGAAAAGTATTCAATTCTTAAGTTACCAGGCATACTTAGCTTATAACCCTAAGTAGTTTCCTGGAGTGATAACAGTACCAACCCATCCTAAATGGAAATCAACTTACTATGGAACTGTGTCACCCTTCCAGGTTTTAACGAGGCAAAGAGAATAATTTCCAAGCAAACGTCATGAAATGAAGAAGGATTTAATACAACATGTTCAAGTGCTTCAAAAAATCAAAGTGATACATACCATGATACCCGGACTCATTACCTCATGGAGAAAGACTTATTGCTACTTTAGGACTAGGCTGGCGTGATGGATATTGTTGTTGGTGATATGTGGATTGCACTGAAGAAAAGAGGGGCCTTCCAGGGCCATGCTTAAGTCGTATGGCTCTCGTTTCTCCATGTCTAGGACCTGTGGGCCTTGAGACATGATCTCCTTAGTTATCCCTAGGCTAGGGGATAACACACCCCAAACTAATATTTTATTTGAAAAGACCAACCAGAAGAAAAGTTTTTCTTTCAAAACTCTCTTCATTCTCCACAACCCTTTCCACCATTGAGAATGTTAGAATGTATTGTAATCTAATAGCCATGTTAGTTGATGTACTTGATATCATTATGATGGTAGTTGTAGCATTTAAGGATATCATTTGTGGGGCATTTGTGTACATATAATGGGGCATAATTAAATTTATTAGGGTTCACTAACTACCATCTTATGGGTTGTATGAATAATTCTATGTGGTTTTGTTACTTAAACTAAGTGGTTAAGTGGCTCCTTGTTCCTAAATATATAGGTAGGTAAGTTACTTGGTAGGTTAGTTTTTCACTATTACACGTATTCCACTATATGAATATGGTATTTTCACTATTGAGGTCTATATGTTGAGGATGTTTTTAGGTCTTTATCAACCAAGTGTGTGGATATCATAGAGTTTCATACTTGATGAATCTTGGAGGCTTATAGTAATAGGGCTTGGTGATAAATAAAGTAATTAATCTTTTATAAGGGATGTTTTCCTACACATTGTAGGGGTTTACCACTATAAATATCGTGGTTATTGTCTTATGTACTCTCATTTATTGATTTCCTTATATGAATGGTGCATACTAGTAGGAGATTAGACGATTGTTGATCTTTCGACCCTTTGTTTGTTAGCATGGTATTAGATCTAGATTTCTATCAACAAGGTCTCCTAGAATGATTTTATGTTTAATATTTAATAATAAATAAAAACACCCTCAACTATAGCCAAATCTTCAATGGTTAACTTGCTAAGAGAAATTATTGTATCAAATTATACTAAAAAAAAATAATTAATGCACATGGAGGATACAAAGTGACAAATTTATCCATAAAATAATGTCTCTCATTCAAAAAATAGGTGGCAAGAACACCATGAATCTCCAAACCAAAGCATTGATAAATGGTTTTAAGAAGAAAGCCCATTATATTCTTTAATGGAATAACCAAAGACAACCTTGGCCTTGCTATCTGGGGCATCATTTTTTACCCTAAAGGTATGCAAACAATATAATATGCATGGAACATGAGACAAGCCACCAATAATCAAGTGGAAGTGTTTTCATCTTTTAAAGGATACTAACTGATGAAGGATCTTACCTTTGGTCCAACTGTGTGTGAGATAGATTCCTCTCTAATCATGCACACTAACAATATGAACTCAATCGCAATGAATACCAAAATTTATTACATGATTCATAGATGTTGGGAAGTCTTAAACTCTTTCAATAGCTATGATCTTATCCAAGTCATTCAAAGAACAAACCGTTGTCAATAGCGCACTATTCATAAAGGAGAGCCATATTCTACAACTTACAAATGGAGAAGGCAACACTAAAATGTAGACCATTGTCGTCTGAATGCAAAAATATAAGAGTAGGATAAAAGTATACAATTTTCTCTTTTTATGTTCAATGAAAATAATGAGAGACAAAATAAGAGTTTATTGACATAAATCCACCCAAATTTATTTTTGTTTGATGAAATTGCATATATGAGATCTATTAATTGCATAATTGAGGTTTATGGAGTGTCTTTGAGGTTGTTGAATCCATTTTAACAATTATAATTTGCAATTTTAGTGGATTTCATCCTCAATTTTAGTAAAGATTGATCATTGAATTCCGATGAGAACAAATAAACAAATGAAATAATTGTAACAATAATTGCCAAAGAAAAAATGAAATCCACATATAACTTTGAAGTTACTCCTAAAATGGAACAAAACATTTACCCTTTATCATTTTCCTAAAAACATGTCTTATATCAAATAAGAAGGATTTTGTGTAACATTGAAGCAAACAAATTCTATTAAAATTTATTAAAAGGTTCCTTCATAAAATATATTCTTTGATTTTGTGTAAATTGAAGCAAACAAATTCTATTAAAGGGTTCCTTCATAAAATATATTCTTTGATTTTGTGTAACATTGAAGCAAACAAATTCTATTAAAGGGTTCCTTCATAAAATATATTCTTTTTCATATCATGAAGCATTTATAGTATCTTTGTAATTCACTCACAAACCGTGAAAAGGGTGCAAAATAATCCTTATTAAATATGTTCAATATAGGTGAATTGGTGAATGTTATAGGTTCTATGAGAAAAGACCCATAACCCATCTTCAAACCCATAGAGGAAATGTTTAAAGGATAAGATTGAGAAAATGTGCATACCTCGTGAAAAAACCAAAAAACATTTACAAATACCACTTATTTTCCTTATCGACAACCCGCAATCTCCTTTGATGTGCATACCTACTATGATTTGTCCTTCATATCCATCTTAGAAGATGGATAAGATTTTTTTTAATGAAGGGATGTGGGGTCACGTCACTTCTCCTACATGAGGGACATAATCCCCGATGAACCCGTCCATTGAGAATATGGAATGGTGTTGCATCTTCATGTTTATATTACATGTGCATGAAATGTTGATAGTTGTAGTTGACTTATCAGTAGGTAGTTAATCTCTCCTCCCAGTAAATTTTATGTTCCAAGTTTGTGAGGGGTCATGTCCAAAGCCCATGATGGAAAAATTAATGAACTCCTTTCTAATAGACGAGTAGAGAAAATATAAAACATCCTTCCAAAGAAGTTTTTTTTAGGAATATAATTGCAGTAAGGAGTAAGTTTGAAGAGGTGGATAAGATTGACACAAAACTTGCATTTGGGGGATAAGTTTATTCAGAACAAAGCATTAAAGAAATGCAATGCAAAAATTATTCAGAACAAAGCATTAAACCAATGCAATGCAATGCAAGAATTATTCAGAACAAAGTATTAAAGCAATGCAATGCAAGAAATGTCAACMTGAGTGAAGAAAAATGATAAAAATTTTGAATTCTAAAACATGGTGTTCATTGAGGTAGAGAAACTATATTAACAATGTGCCACTCTAATAACTCTTTGTGAATCAAACAAAACAAAAGTGTTAACAACATTTAAAAGAAAACAAGTAACAAGTGGGATAAACAACAAAGTTGTTTGGTACTTGTTATGTAAGAAAAGTTTGATAAATTTTTTTATAAATAGTTATTATCTAGAGTATTGAAAGGATGGATTTATAACAAAACCTAGGCAACAAGCAACACAATAATCCTTAAGTTCCAAAGTAATCCTTAAGTTCCAAAGTTGCTTATTCCCCATTTCTTACAAACACTTTATTGTATTAGTCGTGCATAACATGTAAACTTTCAATAGTATATATTTCTTTTGAATATTTTATTATTTAATATAATTATAAAAATTGTAAAATAATATATAACATATTTTTTAAAAAATAATATTTATTCTCAATATAATATCCAGTTTTAATCTCTAAACCAATAATATGTACATGTACATGATGAATGGCTAAAACTCAAATGATGTAATATGCAAAAAAGTGTATCGAATGATAATAAAAGAAAAATATATCACGGTTATAGAAGGAGGAAAAAATAATCGAGGGTTGTGACTTCATAAGAGAGGAAAGAAAGGGAGCTTAGGGGCTCAAGGGGGTAAAGGAATATTATTATTTTATTGATAAGTGTAAGTCATTAACTCTTCTTAATTATCATTCTTTGATCCTTGTGATTAGTATGAAGAGAGGGGAAACATGTACTTTCCATGAAGACATGTGGTTTATCATTAGCATACAAATATACTCCACAATTTTGGGCTTGCAAGGGGAGAATCAGAATTCATTCTTCACATGGAGTTTTATGTTTGAGCTTAAACTGTCGAATGACTATTGTATTAAAAATATGGAAAATGACTACCATGAAACTAGTGTGTGGAATTATGACTGTGCAAGGGAAATTATTGTCATTGAGTAAAATTAATTACAATTGATAGTCCCTGGATTCCCTAGCAATGAGATTTCTTGGTTGGTATGTGTTGGAGCCCTAGAGGGAGGTGGGATAGCCCAAGGGACTAGGAGAAGAGAAGGAGATCTCATTCCTCGGGTTATGCAAGCTAATGGGGAAAGAGGGATGGTGGATTGAGATAGTTGTAAGAGTTAATAGACTATGGATTCTAGGAATTGGGTTGTGTAAAGAGAGGTAGAGCCAACCTTAGGTAAATTCACCCTTGTGGATTCATAGCCTCAACTCAAAGGTGGCCTCTGTTGCAAAGAGATTAAGGGAAACATAGAGCATGTGGTTGGGTGAAACAACCTTCATCTACATCCAGTTGGCGATTAATTCCCAGAAAGATAAGTGTTCATGATTGATTTATGATTATGTTGAATTCATGTTGTTTATGTTGTGAATTGAATTAGTTTATCGTTTTGTTCAGTTTTTTTTGCATGTTTAAGCACACATATGTGATTATGGTGTCATTATATGTTGAATGATTTAATTTTGTTTGCATAATCCTACATTATCATGTATACATGCATTAATTAATAAAAAACATGACAGTGAGAAGATCGATTTCAAAACAAAAAGTTGGTGAAATTTTTTTGTTTCAAGAAATATCTCTTATTCTCAAACAAAATACAAAGGGTATTGAGTGTGTTACAACTATATAATATAAGCATATAAATTTTGCATTTTCTCTTACTATATAATAATAATAATAATAATAATCTATTTTTAAGGTCACGGCCAAGCCAGACACCAATTTGGTGTATGAGACCTCCTCCGCCCAACGATTTTACTGGTAAAGTCTATGAAGGTATACATACCCTACCCCCCTCTGGATTTGAACATGTGACCTCTTAGGAGGAAACACAAGTTCTTAACCATTAGGCCCACTCATGCAGTATTAATCTATTTTTAAGGTCACGGCCAAGCCAGACACCAAATTGGTGTATGATACCTCCTTCACCCAATGATTTTACTGGTAAATTCTATGGAGGTACATATCTTACCCCCTTTGAATTTGAACGTGTGACCTCTTAGGAGGAAACACATATTCTTAACCATTAGACCCACTCAGGATGTATAACAATATAAATTTTGTGTTTTCAACCATTCTAATATCAAATATATATAAATGTTATTGTCTTAATATTGTGGATAATTTATATTATTTATTGGTGGCTCTAAATACTTTCCTTGCCATTTTTATTATGAATGTTTTACTATATATAAAATAACATATTATTAAAAAAATAAAAAAATTGTAATTATAGAAATCTTGTAATCATTTGTCCATATTGACAAATAAACCACTATTTTTATAACAAACTTTTAAATTTTAGTTTCGAATTGTGATTGGGATGACGATAACAAATTTTTAATTCTTCATTAAAAAATTAAATGACTTATATTTTATTATTGTTTAAAAAATTTAATTTATATAATAAATAAAAGATTAAAATACATATATTTTTAAAACTTTTTAATAATTACACTAAAACAACATTTTTACAAATTTTAATTAATACAATTTTATAAATAAATATTCTATTTAAATGTATTAAATAATTTGATTTTAAATTATATAATAAATAAAAATTCATTAATTGAGTTTAATTTGGGTAATTGGGAGGAATGATTGTTACTCTTTCCACCTAGGTTCAATTCTCTAAGTGATATGTTGAGTTTTTGACAAGTACATTGTTGTAATGGCTTTTAGATTTTGACAAATCGAATAACAAAAAATACCTTGCAGATTTTTGGGATATGTATTTCATATTAAAAAAATAAAATTTAATCCCCAGATGGGGTGTTAGGGCGGAAAACGTGGCAGACGGAGGGGGTAGGCACCAACCACCGAGGCATAGAGCCACGTGACGAGCTCGTGCCACGGCCCTTCACGCTCCCCTCTGATTAAATAGCCTTTACTGTGATTAGAAGGCGCATTTATGAAGTCTTCCTCTCCATATTTGCATCGTCATTCAGCTTGGTTAGCGATGGTTGTCACTCATCTCCGCTTGCATTCTGGAGGGCTCTTCCCATTGCAGCCATGGCCTAATCCAGCTCGAATTCTCTGGCTCCATGCTGCCCTTGCTCACCACCAGGGCATACACCTCTGCATAGTGTACCTCTTCTCGTCGGCTAGCTACAGATATCACCCTATGCCGCGTCCCAGGGGAAGGCCGCGAAGGGGCTCTCCCTGGAAGCCTCATCGGCCCTCGGTCTCTCCCCCCGACTCACCCTCCATATGCTCCTCCCCCCCGCTCCAGTCCAAGCATTTCCTGGCTCCCTCTCACGATCCGTCAAACTTGCAGTTTGGCTATTTGGCAACAATACCCCGGCTGTCGAGCTCCTTCCCGCGTCTCTTTCTCGACCCTCCTGTGGATTTCACTGCCCCCACACCAGTCCCTGACCCTCTGAGAAACTCAAGCGGTGAGCCTCCTCCACATCGTAGGCATGGGGATGTTGGACACCATTTCACTGATTCCTTCAACAACGCGCAGTTCAGAGACAACCTGGCTATCCTTCACGGCCTAGTTTTTGAGCTCCGCCAGGGGGTGGAGGATCTCCAGTTTCGCCTACAAGCAACAGATGAAAAGGTGGAGGTCTTTCTTCAGACTCTCTCCTCCATGCACGCAGCTCTCTCCTCGGACTCGGCAGAAGCGACCCCCATGGAGGAACCCAGAGCAGCTCCAAATAACGGACATGACCGGGTGCAGCGCTCAGCAGCGATGGCACGGGAGCAGGGTGCGCAAGAGCGCAGTGTTGCAGAGACGGACTCGGTAGGGATACTGATGCAAAAGGCTAACACAGAGGCTGATGGAACCATGGGCGAAGTGCAAGTCGACCGGCAATGGGCAGACCAGGTGACGTTTGTCGAGGAGGAACCCTGGACAGAGGACCTCCATGCCACGTGGTCGGGCTATCTACTAGATGTCTAAGTCTATAGTGTTTCACAATGTCTTGTCAGCTTTTTTGTTAGTTTTAGTTGATAAACAGTTGGTATAAGACCACTTTTCTTAGCTTTTCATACTATCTATGTCGGACTCCTATGCTGGCTGGACTGGTTTCCCCTTTGTTGGGGCAGTCCAGTAACTACAGCATGGCTATCACTGTATTTTGCAACTTTGCCTCAGTTTTGGAAGGTTTTTAATATGTGATACTTCTTATTTAAAAAAAAAAAAATCAAAATTAAATTTTAGTATTTACTTAATTTATTTTTTTAATATATATAAAGATATAAACCATTTAAACTATAACCATTGACACAATCCAATACCAAATTAATGAATGATAAAATGTTTTAAGAGATACAATTTTTTTTTAATTTGCTAATAAGTTATTGAAGTTAAATCAATGTAGATCCATCTTAATTCAGGATCTATCATGCATCGAGAGGCATAAAGTCCCTTGAGGTGCAAACCTCTTTTAGAGTGAAAAACTTGAGGAAAGATTTGCATCTCAAGGGATTTGATGCCTCTTGGCACATGATAGCTCTGAAGTTAAGATATATCTACATTGGTTCTTAAGATGTGTGTATGTGTGTGTGGTGTCAACTCCATGTTGAGCATGGAAGGAATTACACATCTTTCTCATACTTAGCAACACACCATTAAAATGTTTTAACCATAAGAATATATATGGATATAGATATATGTCACATGGAAACTCCATATTAAGCATGGAAGGAATTACACATCTCCTTCATATTGAGCAACACACAATTAAAATGTTTTTACCAAGATCCATCGTAACTATGGATCTATCATGTGCCCAGAGGGATCAAATCCCTAGTTTGCACCTCACTAGGCATTTGATCCCTCTTGGCCCATGATAGATCCAGAGTTAAGATGGATTTACCCTAGTTCTTTATGTGTGTGTGTGTGTCAACACCCAAGGATTGTATTTTCAATTCATCTTGAATAGAAAGTACATTTTTTGTCGATCTCTATATATAGTCCAAATTGATTTTTTGTTATTATTATTTTTTAAATGCCATGTGTCAACTCCATGTTAAGTATTAAAGGAATTACACATCTCCCTCATACTGGGAAGAGAAAGTACCTATCAACATAATAAGAAATATTTTACCTTCAATTACTTTATATCTCTCTCATTAAAATATTTTATTTATAGATGACATTGAAATAATTTTTTTGTTATCAACATTTTTTTTAAATACCACGTGTCAACTCTATGTTGAGCATTGAAGGAATTACAGATCTCCTTCATAATGTACTGTAGAAAACATCTTTCAATACAACAAAAATGTTTAAATATTTTTTATTTATATAAAAAAAAATGTTTAAAGCAATATAGATAAATTATACATTCATCCACAAATATGATATATTTCCATAAGGTATATATATGTAGAAAAAAGATAGATTAGTGTTAATTATTGGAAGTAAATGTTGATACCACTATAATGGAAAATCCTTTTGGTTCAAGGTTGATAGTATGATTGCTATATTACTTGAACTCCTTCATGAATAATAATAAGATCAATATCTATGGAATTTAAAAGCCAAAAGAACAAAAAACTCTTTGAAGTAATAAGAAAATCTGGCAATACATTGTGTAAAGAAGGCTCATAGAGGTAATGTTCGGTTTGAAAGTTGTTGTAGTCGTTGTGTATTCAAGTAATATGTGTTACCACTATATATGTCACTCTTATATATGTTATTCTTCTCACTTAGCTAGTGTTTCACATAGTACTCTAGAACTTTAAATCCAGATAAACCTAATGTGTGTTGTTGTTTATATCATCAATATTATTTTGTTTTTGTCTTTGATTCAGGCACAAGCCATTATTACAAATGATCAAGTTGAACATTTTAGTAAAGAAATAACAAGTAAATTATAAATGTTCCTTTTACTTGAGTGCATACATGGCCTTTGTCTCCTTCATTAATACTTCATTAGTAATAAGTTTCAATAATCCAAATTTTGTTACCTTGGTGGTCAAATTGTCATCCAATAAGAGGTTGGTTGGCTTAACATCTCTAAATTATATGTTGGAGGCAACCTCTTATACAATATCTATTTTTATTAATTAAATTGTGTCCAGTTACTATCGTGCACAATCAACCTTATATACAAATGAAGTTTAAGAGATATAGTTCTTCATACCATTGCATGATATGATGAACTAATTGTTAACCTATAACTAAATCGTTAAGCATATTACAAGTCATCTCTTCTTGAAATGCTTCATCCTTAAAACATGACTAAAAATAAATTTCTCAATCTAAATTTTTTATTTCCCAAATAGCTTCATGTTTCACAAGTTTCCTCTATTTAACAAGGTTGCATGGCAGCTTACACCTGCCGATGAAGTCCTTATCAGTTGGCAATAAGAGATGCATTTGAACAACCAATCACAATTTAGAAAAATGTTTTAAAAAAATTAAAAAAATCAAATTGTAATGTTATACCTTTAAAAATGCTCAAAATTATTTTGGTCAAACCCCAGCTAATAGACTATCAATAGGATATCCAATACTATATACCATGGCAAGCGGCAGGTATAATAACCAATATCCCTTCACATTATTTCGAATGATCTAAAAAAACCCAATTTCATAAAACATTTAGATATACATTGTAAAACGCTCAAACTTATATTTAAGGTTAACACTCAAAATTTGTAATATAAAAATAAAACTTATATTTAAGTTTAACCCTTAAAAAAATTGTGAAAAAAAAATACAAATGCCATCAACTTTGAATTGTACAAAATATTATATTATTTTATTTTAACTTTAACACTCAAATAATTGTGAAAGAAAAAGTACAATTGTCATCCATTTAAATCATACATACAAAATATTATTTTATTTTATTTAAATGTGCTTAGGAAAAAGGTACCCATGAGAACAACCATATTTATTTAACAAGATGGGCCCCCAACTTTTGACAATATATATAAAAAAAAACAAGAAATATTTATTACAATAACATTGGGGGAAGTGAAGGCAACAACAAGACTTCAAAGTTTTTGGCCAATAAGATATCTTTTTTTTTTTTTTTTTGAGTAAAAAAGTGGATCCTGCTATATTATATAGACAAAATGACAGAGTGTACAAAAGAGTAGGCCTGTGGCCATACAAAATGCTGCCGATTATCATCGGAAACCAGCATATGCATATAGCAAGTAGCAGTAGTATAGAAAACATAATAACAGAGTGACA
>JASDQU010307440.1:1608-18785 GCA_032191745.1 Picea mariana | reverse complement strand
CAAATTCGCACCAGAGCGTCACAAGATATGCCAGACACAAAGAGAATTGGGCTGCACCCGCACAACAATGCAGAACTCTGAACCGAGGCAGACCCAATTAACAAACTAAAATCCAAATGAGCGAGAGTCGAGCCCATCCTTTCCCCCTTAACTCTGGCCGTCCCGGAAGCACTGCGGGCGTTAATGCTCGCTCGCGGGAATGGTCTATCCGTCCTGCCCCTGCTGTTGTATCCGTCCGCCATGGTAAATACAAGCGCGTGGGTGGTGGTGAATGACATTTAAACCGGGGCCGAGTGGAGTCCACCTGTGACCCCTGGGCGACGTGTCACCCCATCTGGGGCTGGCCAATAAGATATCACATAAATAAGATTTAAAATTTAAAATAAATAAATATTTTTCAAAACTTTGGATAAAGAGGTATATATTTTATGGTTAACCATGAACTAATAGAAAATCAAGCCTAACTCAAAACTATATATCATACCTATCGGCAGGTATAATAAGACATTAGTTGACATCTCTTAAATAGACTTTGACTTTGACTTGCAAGATACCCATATCTTAGACCTTAAACTTTAAAATTCATTACTAATCTCCCTTCTTCTCCATTTGACATGTATTCTTAAACCAACATTTACACTCATTGCTCAAAACAAAAGGCAATGAACCCCCACAAGGTTGTAATGATGAACCCGATATATTAGCATGATCTCGTTCTTAAATCCAGCCCCACCTTGTAGAGACCCTTGTTGCAGTGTTTTAATAGCCACCATTTCACGTGCACTAGGTAAGATTCCCTTATACACTGGTCACTCAAATACATAATATCATTTGTTATTATTGAGAAACGAATAGATGAACAAAGGGTTAAATATGAAAATTAGAAATGAGACTCTTCAAGGCGTTGCACGAATTAGAGGAACACTTGATTAGTTGTTTGCTTTATCTTTAATGCCTAGAAAATCACACCAAGAATGGCAAGTGCCAGGAGCGTCGGAGCAATTATTGTTGAGCTCTGTTGTAAAAAAACCAACGAGCAATGGATGTAATTAAAAAGTCATGAAAATATTCTATTTCGAAGGGAAAATGTATAGGTTTGGGAGGAAGAAAAAGGGTCCAAATTTGTGGAATGGTTTGTGCGTTTCCTTGTTGAGAGCGAAACCAATCCTTTGAATTTCTTTTCGATTAAAATACTCGTCGTTTGTAGGGAAAAATTGCAATTGGATATTGAGGTAGTTGTTATTGTCAAAACAAAGGTAACAAATGTATGCATACCCTCGAGAAGGCTTAGAACTAGAACTATAAGCGCTTAATAGATTTGAAAGTGAGGGAGCCCTGAACACCTATTCACTCATAAAAGGGAATGGACATTCATAAGTTGAGGATTTACTTTGTGATTTTGAGTGTTACATGATTTTATGTTACAATTTGATGAAGTAGAGTATGACAACGGTATAATAGCCCTATAATATTAGAAAGAAAACTAATAGTGTTGTACAACATGATTTAATAACCATGCTACATTAGAAATACAAGAGTGATAATAGAGATTTAATATTAGCAATTGCTCTTGAAAGTGAAAAATGTACACAACTATAAAGTGAAAAGGTTGAAATGTTTTATATTTAAGTTTGGTCGAGTAAACTAAGAACATTGAGATCTATGAACACATATATTGTTGGATTCTTAGAAGTGGTTATAAGAAACCAATGAATCCTAGTTCTTTTCTCTCTAATCTCACTAGGCTCCTCAAAGGCTTGCTTTGATCTTTCCCTTAGCCTTTGAACAAGTTATTTTTTGTCCCTTAGGAATTCTTCTAAAACTTGTGTAAAACTAGCTTTTTCACGTCTTCCATAAATTTACTTGCTTGTGTCGTATCGTACTTAAAGTTCTTTTAGTCAAGACACAATGTATCACACTCAAATTTCTTGTAGTCGTGACACAACATATCACAGTCAAAGTTCTTTTAGTAGCGACATGTTGCATCACACTCAAAGTTCTTTTAGTTGAAACATATCACATCCCATAAAAGTTTATTTGTGTACATCACACTTCCTCAAAATTTTCACCATCGCAACGTGTCACACTGATTTTTTTTTTGTGTGTGATATACATAATGTTCCAAATGCATATCACACACAAAGTGTTTTTTGTTTCAATACACGTGTCACACCAAACTTTCTTTTCCATGTGATACACATGTTGTACCTAACTTTCTTTTCCGTGCAATACACATGTGGGAAGGTTTTTTATGGATTTGCATCATTCTAAGTTTTAAGGGAAGCACAAAAGGATAGAGTATTAAAGGGGGGCATAAAGGAAAAAGTTTCATGAGGAGTGTGCATAAGACAAAAAGTTAAATGATTTGAGTTTCACATCACATGGAGTTTTAAAGGGTGTGACACATGAGACTTATTGCACTAATGTTTAAAAGGATGTGACATGTCACACCCAAAATTGTTAAGTGTGATACACAAATTTTTTAAGTTTAAGAACATGTGAGATGTTGAACCGAATATGCTTTTAGGTGTAATACACATGAAAGACACATAAAGACATGTTTCATAAGATGGTCACACCTAGATTGTTATGAAGTGTCATACACTTAAGATGGTTGCACCCAAAACTTTATTTCATGTGATACACAATTTTTATGAAGTGCACATAAACCAAAGTTATTAAAGTGCACAAAAGACAAATAGTTTCGTTTTGAAAACTTTACATATCACACCAAATTTAAACAATGTTGTGACACATGACATTTCACACCAAATTTAAAGAAGGGTGCGACACATGTCATATCACACCTAATTTAAAGAAGGGTGTGACAGAGGGTGTTTCACACACAAAGTGTAAAGTGATGCGATACAACGTAGCTCTCCAAATTTTTAAAGGCCATGATACATGATTTTTGCAAATAAAGTTTAAAAAGATATGACACAGGAAAATCACACCGCACCAAAAGTTAAGAGAGTTGCAACACAAGGTGTTTCACAAATAAAGTTAAAATGGGTGTGACATAGGGATTGTGTGAGACACGGGGGCTTCCTAAAGAACCTTCTGAAATATCACACCTAATGTAAAGACAAGTTTGTATCAAATTACAATGAAGAAAATGTTGCTAGACAATATGACATGTATGGTGGACGTAATGAAACGTGTGGTTGTTTAGTTGAGAAGTAGTTACATAAGAAATGTGGTTATGAGAGGTCCATTGAAGGCACACTAACAAAAATGAAAATGGACTTGTTAGAGGAGAAACAATGGAAAAACTTTGGAATAGAGCAAGGCCTCTTCTTGCTTTCTTTGTATCACATGGGGATTTTCCTTCATTGTTTTGTACCATTCAAAGCTAAATGTCGGGGAGATGTGAATATCCTTCAAGCATGGGACTCTAGATATTGTAGTGAAGGTCATATGTTGTCATTCAACTATACCGATGTCAATTGTAACTTTTGGTAATGACATCCCTTCAAATTTATGTATTGTTAATGGCCATGCCATTTTAAGTGATATCTAATTATGACTCCCCGTTTGTATAGGTGGAATTGAAACAAAATTAGGATTGTTGGGATCCCATGGAGGGCCAATGTACTTGTTGAAGCTCGCAACCACAAATGTTGGTAGTTGTGGAGTTTTATATCATTTTTCTGTGTAGAATATGGTAATAATTTGACCAAGCAATCCATTAACAAGGCCATATGCAACCCATACATTAGATGTTAACATCACTTTTTGGCCAGGGAAAGAAAGACTTGTGGATCCAATTGTCCATCTTCAAATGTAGAGGGAACAAGGTTGTTACTTTCCTCGACATTTGAGAGTGCTATTGTAATGTTTAAAAACTTTAGCATTTGTTGATTATGTTGGGTGGCTAGTTTGTTGGTTGGAAATAAGTGCATTGAAGCATGGAAAGCACACAACACATCTTGAGAATGAAAGGAGTTTGTTCTTGACATGAGAATGTTCCAATCCTCAAAAGAAGGTTTTGCATTTCTGATGTTGTGAAGGATGTTGTTGAAGGTGACTTGTGATGAGTCGTCTCCTTGTTGATGAAATACAGTTTGTAGAGTGATCATTGTGTTAAAGCTAGGCTAGAGTGTGGATCTATGGGACGTCCCTACATAAAGTGTAATGTTGTTGATAGGTGGCAATTAGTCGAGGTATCCAACGAGGATAATAGAGAAGGCTCCAAAAGGGGTGTTTTTCTGCAGAGGGAATGCTTCTCAAAAACACTCTTCAATGTGGTTGAAAAGTGTTGGCCCAATGAAGCTCATTTCTTCAATGAGAATGTATTAGATATGATTAAGGTCTTCTTGAAGGATATAAAGCATGTTTCCTTCTAGTAGGAGGAAATGCTTTATAGGAATGCTAAGGGTGGAATGGACTATAGATGCTTGGATGTTGAAGGTTGCAACATTGGTCAAAGAAATCAATAACAATGGGTTTTGAAGGAATTTTGTGGTTGAGGAAAGTGTTTCATTAATGTATCCAATCAAGTATGATTTTCCAGTGCCTACAATACCTTGTATGATAATTCTTGGTGGAGGGTTTTTACCTTTGCATGTGGAGTTCTTCAAGACAATGGAGAGAGCTTTGAGTTGGGTGGGGGGAAATGTTTTAGAAGAGGGTGTATTAGAATAACATCGTTGTGGAAGTTAGTGGTGTGAGTGATTGTTTTCTATGAAATGTATGGCTATTTCTTGCAATTTGAAGGGGATAAATGTAGTATTCCAATTATGGTTGTTGTCAACGTCGAGATGGCCTAGCATGTCAAGGTCACTTATTTGGATGTTGTTGGTAGGGTGGAGTTGGGAGAGAATTTCCCATTCATCCAAACCCATGGGGTGTGGGGTTTTCATTTCATCTCCAAAATCATTTTCTTGTGCAATAGGAAGAGATGTAGGGGGTTTGTGGTCGACATGCCAAGGAGTGTATTTGTTCTTGATTTGTGCCCAATTCACAATGATTTCTTTGTTGGAAGTGCCTATTTATAATGGAATATTAAAAAAAGGCTTATATAGCATGAGTTCACTCCTACAAAAAACTATGTAGAAGGGTGCATCTATGGTGGGCATCATAGAGTAGTCTGGTAGAACATTGGACAATTGCCTTTGGCTCTCTTAATTTCCATTTTTCATTTTTTCAGCGACCATCATACAACTAACAACTTGCAACATCTATAAGAGTTGTGGATTATAGTATGGATGGACGTAAAAGGTATGCATCTATGAAGTTTGTTGTTGGGGAGGATGTGTTATTTTCTGGTGAGATACAACTATAAATTTTTCGACTGACATTTAAGGAGAAGAAGGGGTGACTACCAGTTGTGAGGGGCAATTTTTGCAACAGATGACATGTTTCTTGTGCTCCTATGTCACGGTCTACAAGTGTTTCTATAAGGAATTTTCAAATTGCAATTATGGAAGGATCGAGAACAAGTGTACCATGGGAAATTCTACAAACCATATGGTGAAAGATTTTAGACTTTTTTCTTTTTTCTTTGGATGCATACTTGGCAATGCACTTTTGAACAACATGGAGGGAGAGGAATAGTTGGAAGTCAACATTGCCACACCAAACGATAGGATGGAAGGGTTGTGACTATTTATTCAGTCGTCACTCCAAGTAGGGTTGTAGGTTTTATTGCCATGCTTTTCAATGAAAAGGTTAGACGGGGCATTTTACGACCATGGTGCATTATAATGGCATGCATGGATATTTCCTTTCTTTCTCAAGCAAGTAGTTTATGTGCATTTTGTGTGGCCTTGAATGTGGTTGACTAGTTCTTCATAGCCATGAACTGGATCGGTTTTGAATATGTCTTATGTGCCTAACAAACAAAGATCATTAAGAAAAGAGCATGGAACAAAGGGGTTCTGTGGGCATCTCATGGATTCCAAGTTGTAATATATTGATTGAAGTAATCCACATAAGTAGTTTGGTTGTGTTCCACATCTACAAAGTTGTGAGGGGCATTTGTAGTAGGATAGTGTGAATGGTGAAGCAAAGGGGAAAGATTAGTAGGGGAAGTTGGTAAATCCCTAAGTGCGGGTTGGTCAAGGTGGACATATTTATGATATTGGTCATTTGCTAACTTGTACTCCAAGGAAGCCATAACATGGGGTCAAAATGTCCAAGTATTTTACATGGCAAGGAAAGCAGTTGAAAATTGAAGAAATGTCTCAAGGAAAGCTTATTATATGGCCGTTGTATTTGTATTGTCCATTGTGTGCATGGGTTACTTGCAATACAATTTTGACATGTGCTACGAGCATTTCTTCAATTTGTGTAAGTACTACCAAGACACGAGGTTGTTTGTCAAGGTCCATGTCGTTCCAAAGGGAGTTGCAGTGCCCATTTTTTTCGAAATGCATCTACAAAAAGTATGGTTTCCATTATAGAAGCATAAATTAAGCATAGGATATGATTCTTTATAGATTGAGCATACATGGATGCAATGTGAGTTTATCTAGTTGTGCATGGAATTGGTGTTGTTCTTGGGATATGTTATTGTTGTTGAAATAATGAGCCATTGAGGGTACTTGAGGGATACTACTTTGGTTGTTTGTGTGAGAGGTCAAAGAGGTTGCTCGATTTTAGAAAAATCGATGCATCCTAGAGGAAAGAAAAACATTTTTCTTTGATTTGTTTAGAGTAACCCTTTTAATTATATTTGTGTTTTGTTCATAAAAAAAGCCTTCCTTTGCCTTAGATATGAAAATTTCACTTTGACAGTTTGTAGATATGCATTTTTAAAGGGGTTATAAAGCTTTGATTTTGTCTCACAACAAAAGAAGGCAGTGGAGAGACATAGTTTCTTCTTATTTGTCTCACAAAGGGACAAAATGTCAAGGACAAACTTTGTTTTCACTCCATCATTTGGATCTACATTAATATTGGTAAGAGTAATCCCAATATTAGTCACATGGAGCTTCAACATGAAGGGTTCTCTTCTTCAACTGAAGGATGTATGCAAATTGTATCAAACATTATATCTCTACTCATTATATTTCCTACAAAGTGTTGTAGCTTGTCCACTACTCCTCTTTGTTTATCATTTAGATTGAACTTAATGGTTAAATCAACAAGTCCAATCAAAACTTTGAGTACATCTCCTTTATAGTAATGAACAAATAATGATGCTAGTTTTTGGAGATCATGTAGAGTGGATATTTTAACCTCTTCAGTGCTACTCTATAGTGCCCAAACCAACACTGCAAAGAAGATTCTATCCATTGTATTTTGAACATGCCCCTATGTTGATCTAGCAACAACACCCCTATACTATTTTGACTTTTAGCATTTGATGAAGTCAAAATAACATGGGGCCCCTCCTCTCTCAGTTTTCAAGCCTTCATGAACTTTGTTGAGTACTAATTTTCTTTACTTTAAACCCTTTCATGAAATTCGATGTGGTTCTTTCCCTTAGAACTCACAAGGCTCCTAAAGATGCACATTGACCTTCCCCCTTGCTTTAGAAGCAATTTTGTCCTTAGAAAAAATTCCAAAACTCTCTTTTCACATCGCGCAAAAACTTGATTTTCCTGTGTTGTATCACTCTCAATTTTTTTACCTCGTGACACAGTGCATATCATGCCCAATTTGTCTTTTCTCGTGACATAGTGCATATCACGCCCAATTTGTCTTTCCTTGTGACATGGTGTGTATCACACCTCAACTCTTTTTAGTCGCCACATATCGCATCGTTGTAAATTTCATTCATTAGGAAAAAGGGAAACTTCCAAGTGAAATATTTTCTTTTGTTTCTAAGGAAAACCTTCCTTCATCACATCATTGAAATGTTTTCTTTCTTGCGTTGTATCACACTCAAAATGCCTTTGCTCACAAAAAAACATATTGTGTTGAAAGTTATTTTTATTGCAATGTGTCGTATCACACTCAAAACCTTTTTTGTCACGACACGCCATATCACACTCAAATATATTTTTATCACGACACATCACATCGCATAAATTTTTTTTTTTGTGTGATACAATGCACTTCTTCAAAATTTCCTTCACATCGACAAACCTTTTATAGCATCGCACCAAAGTTTCTTTAAGTGTGATACATAAAGGACAAAACGCTTTTAAAATAACACATTAGACAAAGGCACATTAACCAAGGTTCCAAAGGCGCATCACACACAAGATTTGTTTCGTGCGATGTAGTTCAAAGCATGTTGCACCAAATCTTTTTTAAGTGCGATACACAAGGCTTTCAAAGTTTGAAAAACATGTCTCACTCAAAACATTTTCCGGTATGATACACTCCAAGCAAGGTCTTTTTGGTTCATATCATTCCAAGGGATTAAGGGGAGCATAAAAGCACCAAATCTCCTTTAAGGTGTGATACACACAAGGGGCACATAAATACATGTTTCATAAGATGGTCACACCCAAAGTGTTATGAAGTGTGACACACATAAGATGGTTGAACCCAAAACTTTATTTCATGCGATACACAATTTTTATGAAGTGCACAAAAGACAAACAATTTTGTTTTAAAAACTTTACATATTGCACCATATTTAAAGAAGGGTGTGACAAATGACATATCACACTGGATTTAAAGAAGGGTGCAACACATAGTGTTTCACACTGGATTTAAAGAAGGGTGCAACACAAAGTGTTTCACACAGAAAGTGTAAAGTGTTGTGATATGACACAACTCTCTACGCTGACAAAATTAAGATGAACAAGAAGAAGTGCATGTGGATAGTTATAAGGGCACCAATGATTGTCGAACATATCCGATGGGCATGAGGCAACTAAAAAGGCGGCGGAGGACATCCGCTTCTATAAGAGAATACCTAGTGCACGTGAACAGTCCTAATAGAATATATGGTCATCTAATGAATTGGACAACGCACACCAAAATAAAAGGTTATGGACATACATCTACTTCTATAAGAGGATACCTAGTGCACATGGATGGTCTTGATCGAATCTATGAGCGTTTAACGAATTGGATGGTGCACATCAAAAGAAAAGGTCACACATAGACATAACTTTCGGAGGGGAAGCGCCTTATGGCATAAATATTAAACAATGGTACAATATTTGTACAAGTTATGCAATAGATGTATTACTTTCAAGCATGGATTCTAAATCAGTACTTCAAGCAATGAAAAATGAATTAATACTTTTATTTTCTGTCTCTACCATCATCTTTGTTGATTGACTCCATAACTTGCACTCGCACATCTAAATTTGTTGTCAATGATGTTCATAATTGTATAGACAACTCACTTCACTGTGTAATAGAGTTCATAATTAAGACAACTCACCTCATTGTACAATGAAATGTTATAAATGATTTTATTTCAACTCACCTCCTTCTACAATGGAATATTGATAAGTGATGTGAACATTTTGATAATCTCCCAACATATTTAAATATTACCAAAAGATAATTGTATAGACAACTCACTTCAATGTGTAATGAAGTTTATAATTAAGAAATGTACAATGAAATGTTATAAATGATTTTATTTCAACTCATCTTCTACAATGGAATATTGATAAGTGATATGAACATTTTGATATTCTCCCAATGTATTTAAATATTACCAAAAGAATATAATCTAATCAAGATAATTCATATTATTTTTTGAATATGAAAATTAACGAATTTGGATAAACACCGAACTTGTTTGTCCCTTATCTTCTGATTACTATGCAAACACTATCTAATTACTATGCAAACACTATCTAGAAGAATTAGATACATGGTAAATGGAAGACAGATTGTAAATAAAATAAATTTTAAGCTTTGTTTACATATAAAGTATAAAAAGGTGATAGAAAAACTTTTGTGATTGGTACGTGCTCAGGCAGGACAATATACCACTCCTTCACGAAACCATCATCACACTTTAATAATCCAACCATATGACTTTTGGTGCCGCCCTTGATGTCCATGAAGAGATTTGGCAAGTTAGTTATCTCTAGAACAAACAACATGTGGATTTCAAGGCAACCTAAACAGAGTGGATTGCCAGCTCCCAGCCTGTGTGCCTGTGAGTAAGTGGATAACTTCTTGTGGCTGTGTTGGGCAAACTATATCATCCAAATAAGTTTATCAAGGATATCCATGCTTTAGCTATCTGATGTATTTAAGCTCCTTTGAAGTCCATTTTCCTTTATAGTGAGAATCTGTTACAGTTACACCCTTTTATTACATATTCAGAGACGTTTCACCCTTTTTTGCAATTAATGCACCTTTTACTAATTAAAATGTTGACGTACAATTGGCTTTTAAATGATGGAATGTGATAAAGACCTCATCATTTTATCCTCCCACCCATAGGGTTCTGTTTTCTTCCCGTACCCTTTGTCTCCAAAACAAAGATCCTCCGCCCTTTCAGATGAGTCCTTCGATAAAGTCTCTCTGCATTCCTCCTGGTTTTTCTTTTCATCTGAGGCCTTCTCTTGAGTTTTAGTATTGACCTTTGAGGTATTGGGCTGCTTCACGGGCCTTCTCTGCCATACACCCTCTGAGAATTTGAGCAAACATTATACGAGTTGCCCATAAATATCGCATGGGCACTTAATGTAATCCTCAGATAATCTACCAACTGAGTGTAGTTCCACCTTCCCTGCTACAAATTTCAATGGCCTCTTGAAGCCCCTCCTTAGATCTAGATCAACCAAGAAATGGGCCACTACCCTCGAGGGGTTCCTTTTGAACCTGTCATCCATGTCAATGAAGGATCCTATGCTATCTCCGATAGCCTGTAAAACCTGCAAAGGCTAGAGTTTCATGCCTTGAGATTGTTCTCCTTCTGAAATTAATCTCGAGCTGCAGTGTCTCTTTTGCACAAGTATGTTCATGGACATACAGAGCTTAGAGTTTGTTTCTCATGAACATGGTAACGGTTATGTAGTACTAGTGCCTAATTTGATTTCCAAAAGCAGTACTATTATTTTGTTTTCATGATCTTTGTGATATAACATTCGATGTTAGGACTTAGGAACATATTTAGTATTTTATAGTACTTGATTTGAGATGTTGCCACATACAGGAAGGGTGTTGTGACAATATAGGTCAATGGAACAAATTCATGCTATGTTACAGCAGAGGCAAGAGGATGCAATCAAACATGAGAGGCTCGTGGAATATTTTCTAACTCATCAAGTAAGATTTCAATGATTTCTTAAATCAATTAGATTGATGTTAAATATAAATTATACAATGATGTTGTTTACAGCTATTTTGAATTGGCAAGTTGTATATCTAGAATAATGTCAGGTTTTTGGGTTTCATGTTTTCAATGGCCTCTTCAAGCCCCTCCTTTAGGATCTAGATCAACCAAGATATGGGCCACTGCCTTCGWGGGGTTCCTTTTGAACCTGTCATCCATCTCAATGAAGGATCMTATGCTATCTCCGATAACCTTTACAACCTGCAAAGGCCAGAGTTTAATGCCTCGAAATTTTTCCCCTTCTGAAATTAATCTCAAGCTGCAGTGTCTCCTTTGCACAAGCATGTTCRTGGACATACAGAGCTTAGAGTTTGTTCTCATGAACAGGGTAATGGTTATGTAGTACTAGTGCATAATTGGATTTCCAAAAGCAGCACTRTTATTTTATTTTCAKTGTCTTTGTGATATAACATTCGATGTTAGGACTTAGGAACATATTTAGTTTTTTATAGTACTTGATTTCAGATGTTGCCATATAAAGRAATGGTGTTGTGACAATATAGGTCCATGGAACAAATTCATGCTATGTTACAGCAGAGGCAAGAKGATGCAATCAAACATGGGAGGCTTGTGGAATATGTTCTAACTCATCAAGTAAGATTTCAAGCATTTCTTAAATAAATTAGAATGATGTTAAATATAAATTATACAATGATGTTGTTTACAGCTATTTTAAATTGGCAAGTTGTATATCTTGAATAATGTCAGGTTTTTGGGTTTCATGTTTTGATTTGTTTGCAATGGACAGATACAAATGCTTGAAGTACCTGCGAGATTTGAGCCACATCTGGACAAACCACAATAGGCCTATATGCCGCACAAATCCCAATCAACAAAACTACAACCTTCTATGGCCTCGGCATATGCTGTCGATAGAAATCAGAAAGCAAATTTTTGGTTCTTCTAGTGTAATATTTCTTGATGAGCACTTCATCAAATACGAGTTTCAACACTTAAGGAGGCTCGAGTTGGCCTGTAAAGAAGGGCAGCCACATGCCATCCCACACCTTCACTATACACTCATTGGTTAACAGCATACTTAGACAACAACTAGCATGACAATTCCTGACTAGGCGAACATCATTGGGTGTATTAATCAGGCAATCGATCACCCCAACTTAGTGCATCAAGCCTTCAAGGAGTTGGGACAGCAATGTCGTTAGACTCCAATGCAAGCAGGTTCCTCAAGAACACTTTGGTGTGGATATGGTATACAATGATCCGTGGAAGGTAGAATATGCATTATAGCACTTCTCAAATCGGATCTTATGGGACAATTGAACAATGATTTGAACTAGACTACAACGAGGAACCTCCTTGCATTGGAGTTTAACGACATAGCAGAGARGAGAGGAGAGGGGAGAACTGCCTAGATCAATATATAGGTACGCACTTCATTTTCYTTATGATATCTCTTTTCTTTTAATGATATGAACTGTAAAYAGATAGATACATAGAAATAATGATTGTTTAGGATAGATTGATTGTCACACATGATTTCTCTTTTCTGTTTATCAACATGAACTGTAAATAGATAGATACATAGAAAGAATGATTTCCCCRATGTTTGYTAAGGATGGATTGATTGATACTCACAGAGATAGAATTGGGAAAATAAATATAATGTTTGGACAAAATTTTCTAGAAAATCCAATTAAGAGAGAATTGAATATAATGTAATAGTCTATCTACTTGTATTATTTCTTTCATGTATTTTGAGTGAATCATTAGCTCGTTCCATCTAATTATGCTAAAAAATATCTCTAAGAACTTGTCAACAAGCATCCATAATCTAATATAATCTTGATCATGATGAACTTAACCTCCTCTCCTTTCCCCTTTCCTTTGTTGCTTTGTGTGTGTTGTCGCTACAACATTCTTAGCAAGCAAGCAAGTGGTGGTGCTACTAGGAATTCCATCTCTTTATTGTTTAGAAATGCATCCTCTATAATGTCTGTGTGCTGTGACATAAACTCTAGCAAGCAATTATTTCAACCAATATAAACAAACACAATTAACAATTTGTTTCTCCTTACTGTCCATCATTCTCTCTCATGTGGATAAAACAAAACAATCAGGTCTGGTGAGATTAACTGCTACCATTGACTGGATTGGGAGAGTCGCATGGCTATAATTATAACAAATATTTGGGATTGTTTTTGCCTTCGATGATATTGATCAATCCACATCGATTGCATTTATTCATTCTTCATATATGGAAGACATAAATGCATAATTCTTATCCTTTGAGTATATGCACGTTCTTCTTGTCCCTCGTCCATGCAGATTCAGTCTTCTGCTGCTCTATATATCTATATTGCTTTTCTTGCATAGAAAGTGGAGGTAGTTCAATACTTGAAAGGGCTTGGTACTCAACAACATTTGCTATAGGAGGGACTGCTCCCCGTGGGAATGTGAATGTGATGGATGCCAATGTCTATATGGGTTACATTGAGGCCAATGTCTGTTAGGATGTGTTACTGCCTAAACTAGTACCCTAGTGGAAAGTCCAACCAYMGGTTCTACYTTGGGGAAACAAGATGGGAATTGCACCATTRTCATCTCAGTAYAATATCTYCTTCACTTTAGGCCAGCTCCCAAARGCCGAGGGGGTATCCCTATTTAYCAATGATAGATTTAAAATAAACCTYTTTAGTGAATTATGACCATGCAAGCWTATGGTTTACTTCAAAGAATCCACAMTATAAAGCTCAAGGATYCCAATAAGTGATTAAATGCTTCTAGGATAATAAKTTAAGACCAATAGCATAAACCAACAATTATCCTCTTATGTAAGAGAGTTAGGAGCTAGTGGATATGTGTGCCAAATCTAATTTAAAAGATAAACAATAAATACAACTTCAGATTCGTATTTATATGATCGTCACTCTAACAAATGAAACTTCAAGAGGCTAATTGAACATAAACCACTTCAAGTTACTCTAGGGCACAATGAGTGAAATCGGCTAACAATAATTGATGGTGCAATGTGTGTTTTGAGTGCCAATCAATCCTATGCTAAGAAAAGGACAATCTTGAGGCTGTACAACACTTCCAAATATGTTTGTATGATAAAATAATGCATAGTTTCAGATTTAGAGTGAAGAATAAACCATCCAAGTGAGAGATTTTCCAGTTATGAGCAAGATGTCTTGGACGATTTAGTTAGGATAGAGATACACAACACATTAACAACTCAAGAGATGTTAGAATCAAGTTCACAAGAGATATAACAATTTAATAATCAAGAACTTGAAAAATTAGAAGTTGAATCCCCCTAGGGTTATTCTATGTTAGCACTATAATTCATCAAAATGATCTCTAAACAAATGATATTCAATTACAAGTAATGTAGAGATGAATTTCACCACTAGAAATGTAAGATAAACTCTTAGCAATGTTCTAGCAATGAAGTAGAAGCTAGGTGTGAAGAATAATGAGCCTTTAAGCACCAAACCCTAGCTTTAGGGTTTCTCGAAACCTAATTTTATTGCTGTTATGTATTTTCCAGATTTAAGAATGCCTTAAAATTAAACCACTACAAGTTAGATGAAACCTTGAAGCAAAATATTATAGGGTTGTTTTGCCTTTTTAGGATTAGAGATAAACAATTAAGCACAAAACCCTTAATAAACTTGTCTATGAAGATAAAATAAATCATGAATTTTGTACTAGACTAGGAAATAAATTCAAATTATGATTTTTCTTTGATTTTTACCCTTACATTTCTTTCTCAACAAAATCAAAATAAAATATTTTGGATTGTAGGGTTTTATGGTTAGTTGTTGGGAGAAGACATGTACCTTATTCCCACTAGGGTTGATGGGGTCAAGAAGAATGCCCCTCTTAGAATTGGTGTATCTTATCTTAAAGGATTAGGGTTAAGAGATTAGAACCCTAGGGGTAGAGTAGTCTCCTATCTAATCAAAATAAGATATGAAGACCAAGGCCCTACAAGAAGGGGTTACCAAAGAGAAGGACCTTCACCAACAAGATCAATTATAGCTTGAATAAAATACTTAATACCCTTGCTATGGAACCAAAAGGAAAAACAAAGCAAGGAATTGAACTCTTACCAAACTAACAAAGCAAGAAGGAAGGGATAAACCTTAAAACGTCTTCCCTCCAACTGGTAACTTACCCCTCAAATGGATCGATCTTAAAACCTTGTAGAAGTCTTGAACTATCACAACAAATATTTGATGCACCAGGAATAAACCAAGAGAGAAAGAGCTCCAAGACTTGACACCAAAACCTCGATAAGTAGATCTTCAACAAAAAAAAATTCTCAAAGAAGTAGTCGACAACAACAATGATTTGGAATGAGAGGAGAAGCTCTATTTATAGAGGAGACTTCTACATCGTTCTCATTCTTTATTATTTTCTATCTCCTAAAATCTAGCCTAAGAGAATTACAAAAGTGACTTGTCATTCACAAAGTAAATGAGACTAAATCAAATTGCAAGTAAAATGTGCCACATCTACAAGAAACCCTCTAAGAGAGGAGGTTTCCCAACATAAGTGAGGTCGAATAGGGTGAAAATACCTTAACGTCTCTCTCAAAGGCAAGAAAGGAGCCTCAAATCATGGTAAAATCATCCTCCAAGGAAGAAAATTCATGAGCCAAGCCAATATCTAGCCTCAAATGTAGGGACGACCACACATGTGAGGTAAAAATGCTCCAAAGAAGGGGACAATTCCTCCAAATGTGTTCCAACATCCTCAATCATGTCTTCAAGGTAAGAATACATCCTCATATCATGCAAGTGACCTCCATAATACATGGAATGACCCTCTCCAAGTCAAAAGACCCCCACACATGCTAAAACGACTAGTAGACAAATCCTCCAAAGGGGTCAACCTTGAAATCAAGTGACAAATAGCTCATATTATCCCAATTTCCTAGGGATAACTAAGAAGATGATGTCTTGAGGCCCTCAGGTTGCAGACATGGAGTACCGAGAGACAGATGGCTGACAACATCCACTACCACAGACAAAGGCCTGCCTCACCACCACAGATCTCAGATTCATCACGATGGTATCTACCACACTAGCTTGCTTCTGGAAGACATTGGGTCTTTCTACCTAAGGTACAAGTCAGGTATTATGGTGAGTGTCATTTCAATATTTGAGGCATTTAAGTTCAAGAAGAAGCAAGAGTAGCCAACCGAGAATCCGTACTATTAAGGGATGAAGATCAAGCCCTAGCTGCTCATGCTAAAGGAGGAAAGAAAAGGTTTCATTTTCAAAAGGAGACCAATTTTCATAAAGAATCTCACCCTCCAAAGAGATTCCATAAATATCATAAAGGTCAAAGAAAGGGAAAAGACTTATCCTCTTATCAATGTTATCATTGTGATAAGATGGGACACATTGCTAAGAAATGTCCTACAAGAAAGGAAGAATACAAGAAGAGAAATAACAAAAGACATCATGCCCATGTAGCTAAAGATGATGAGCCATCGAAGAAGTTGACTAAAGAAGAAATTGAAGATTATATTTTGTTTTTCCGCTCTCTCAGGATCTATGACACCTGGAGAGGATACTTGGCTCATAGATAGTGGTAACTCTAAGCACATGACAAGACACAAAGACATTCTCTCTAGCCTTACAGAAAAGGACTTCCCCCAGAAAGTTTCACTTGGAGATGATTATCAATAACCCATTAAAGGAATGGGAGAATCCACCTACAAATTGGATTCAGGAACTCCGATGAGAGTGAAGGATGTACTCTATGTATCAGGTTTAACAAAGAACTTACTTTCTATCTCAGACCTAGATAAGAAAGGTTCCAGGGTTGCATTCATAGATGGTGAAGTTCTTATGTGGCCTAAAGGAAAAACTGTAGAAGATGCAGTTGTTATTGGAATAAAAGAAGGTGGTTTGTACAAGTTAAAAGGTCACTCAGATGTAGCCTTAACTCACTTTGCTGAAAATCCTTGTGAACTTTGGCATAGAAGACTAGC
>JASDQU010307439.1:137834-168126 GCA_032191745.1 Picea mariana | reverse complement strand
GATTTGGTGAATGAGCAGTGAATGAAAAGGTGATTGATATTTTCAGTGTCTTGTTTACAAAGATGGCATCAACTAGGTCCTTCTAAGCCTCTTAGTTGAAGATTATCCCAACTTAAAAAAAAAAATTCCGCTGCCAGCGAGATAAAAAGTTTATTTTCAGTTGTATGACCCATTTCCAGACTGCTTGTCTCCACCCTCTAATTCTTGACAGACCCTGTGTGGATAATAAATTCAAATAAGTATTTTTAACTGTGAGAGATCCTGAATTATCTCCACCAATCCACATCAATTCATATTCTATATCTTGTATGTAGGTGCCAAAATCAATAAGAGCCCACCTAAACTGGTCCCATTCTACTGCTATGTCTCTTGAAAAACTCAATTCGATACTGCTGATCCAAATAGATGAAGAGGGTTGTCGATCAATAAGCCTTCTAGCCTGTGAGAGAGAAGTTATATTTCACTTTCTTAATTCTGATAGAGGATTAGAGGAGAGGAAAGAATTATCTCCCATCCCTAAGATCCTGTCTCTACCAAGTGAAATGAGTTGACCCGAGCCCGAAGTCCAACTCAACCAATGAGTGATCAAGTGGACTGATTTCAATAGACCACTCCAGATTCTTGAAGCCGCCTTCTGATGGAAGCTTGGGGATCTAAACCATTTTTTAATAGTAGTGTGAAGAAGGTACTTGTCTTTTAAAAATTTATGCCAGATTCGTCACATATTAGTACTCACTAGAGTGAATTCGTGGTCGAGTCTCTATTAAAATAAAAAATATTTCGAAGACCCCAATCATCATACTTTTTTGGTAATGTAAGAAGTTCCCACTTGCAGAGATGATAGTGGTTTGACTCACTATTTCCTTTCCAAAGAAAGTTAAACATATTTTTTCTCGGATTATTTAAAACAGTGAAGGGAATGGCCGCCAGGGACATCCAATATATAGGTTGGCTTTCTAAGACAAACTTTAATAAAGTATAAATCTCTCCTAGTGACAGCCACCTATGGCACCAAAGCCCTATCTTTTTCTTCACTTTTTTCAACATCCAACTCAAGTCTTCTACTGGATGCGACCTAGTATTTAAGTGATAACCAAGGTATTTAAAACCAGTTGAGAGATCAAAACAAGTAAAAGGAAAAATATATTTGTAAGGAGATAAGTCCAGTTTTGACAATCCTTCTTGAAGAATAATAGTTTTTGATCCGTTTACCTGAAGACCCGAAGCCAAGAAGAAAATTTTAATGATCTTATCTATCTCCCACCATTCACTCATAGTAGATTTTGTCATAATTATTACATCATCTACGAACAAAATGTGGAGGATGTTTATAGTTCTGGATACTATGACTCAGGTCATCTTTCCTTCACATTAGCTTTCCTTTAATAAAAGGCTTAGTCCTTCCATTACCAATATAAATAGAAATGGTGATAAAGGGCACCCTTGCCGTAATCCTCTTCCACTTTTGAACAAGTCTGTGGCCTCTCCATTTAGTAAAACAACAAAGGACAAGGAAACAACACAACTCATAATCCAATTGGTCATCCTAATACCCAAACCAACTTGAATTAGGATTATCCTTAGTAAGTCCCAATTTATGCAATCATAGGCCTTCTGAAGATCCAATTTTAGAACTAGGGATTTTAATTTTTTTTAATGCTGTGGAGGCATTCATGAACCGTTCCAATGGCATCTTGGATATGTATACCTTTCAAAAACCCCAACTGCTCCTCTGAAAGTAACCTGGACATGATTGGATTTATCCAATTTGCTATTATATTTGAAATAACTTTGTAACACAGGTTACCCAAGGAGATAGGTCTGAAATCCCCAAAGGAGAGAGGATTATTCACTTTAGGGATTAAGGCTAAAAAAGTTGAGTTTAGGCCTCCTGAAATAATATCTTTCAATCTCGATTCTTCCACCATTTTTAAGAGATTTCCCCAGCCAGATTGAAGAATCAAATAAAAAACTCAACTATCTAGCGATCAGGCCCTGGACTCTTATCAACCTTGAATCTGGATCAAACTTCTTTTAATTTCCCCAAGTTTAATGGACTAAATAGGGCTTCAACTTCGACTTTAGTTACCAATATGGAGAAAAGACCCGCCACTTTAACTTGGTCAATTGTTGAAGGAGTAACTTGTGCTTTGATTTTTTTTTTTTAAGTATTTCACAGCCTCAACTTTTAATTTCTCCTGTCCATTGTGTAGAAGCCCCGATTCATCTCTAGTCTCCTAGATGAACTTTCGATTCCTCCCGTAATTGGAAAAATTGTGAAAAAATTTCGTGTTTTGATCACAACTTTGGATCCAAATTTCCCTACTACATTGTCTCCAAAGTTATTCCTTTCATTTAATAACCTATTCCTTTCTTGCTCAAGATTTTTTAAATGTCTTTGCTCCTCTGGTAATCTTGGTCCTCCCAGAAAGTTATGAAGAGTGGATTTTATTTCTTCCTCCAACTTCACCAAATGTGAAATAGCCTTGTTGTTAGTCTTTGCTCTTTGTGCAATGTTTATAAGAAGGAATAAAAATGTTTTAATTTATAGTGAAGAATTCAAAAAAAATATTTCATGAGGATGATAATGCTAAATGTAAATGCAAATTTACATTTATGTTTATTTTGGTCGATTAATTGAAATATAAATTTAGCTTGTAATATTGATAAAATGGAGTTAGAAATGATAGTTGAATTCATTTAATATTTTAGTGTTGGTTTTTTAATTAATTTAGACCCTCAAATCATATGAATATGGAACACTTGTTTAATAATATCTACTGATTTTAGTGAATGGTACCATAATCTGATGGGCATGGAGTGTATAAGAGAGAAGAATACTCTCAAGGAAAGCAAATTATACTAGGAAAAACATTTGGATTAGAAACTTAAAGCAAAGTCAACTACCTTAGATAAAACAATCACAACCAAGATACGTGAATTAGTTGTCAAAATAGGTTGTTTCTTTATTCATTAATCAACTATGGATCAAGTACGAAAGTCTAAAGGATTCAGGTTGATGTCATGCTTTCAAGAGGATCTAAGTAGATCAAAAGGCCAAGCCTTGGAACTCTTATCTTTTCACATCACTCACACAAACTATATAGAAGAAATATGGGCGATACAAATAGTTCCGGAGCTTGATTGTAGCTCAAAGACTCTAACAAGAAGGTAGAAGAACAAGAGAATTATGGGAAGAAAAGTAGAGGAATGGAAGACTTCAGAGACCAATGAATTACTACTTTGCTTGGTCCTCTTTTTATACTTGAGGCTTCATCTATTGGTTTCTTGTTTTAAAAAAAAAAACCTTACTAAGGATATATCAAGCCATGCAAGGATTACAAAAGAGAAAACATGCACAAAATCATATCAGAAATAACCTAAAGGAAGTACCTAACTTAGGTGGTTTGATCCTTACCTAAGTATGCAAAAGATACCACATGTGAAGCACCTAGCTTGGCCTCATTTGGAGTGCCCTGTTTTCTCAAAATATCATTGGGCAAGCTTGAAAATAACACAAATTGATGGATGGATTTTCCATTCAAAAACCACGAAGAATGTCCCCAGGGGTGTAGATTAGTTGGCGATATAGTGTATTGTTAAGGCACTCGTTGCAACGTCGTTGGTTCAAACCTTTCCTAGCTCGTGTGTCGTTCTTTGGGAGTGTGCGGTGCACTTAGAGGTTATAGTGGTAGTGGTCATATTCGACCCTGTGTCATGTGAGTGCGAGCCCACCATAGTTTCTGATTGTTATACCACAATTTTCCACACCATTTGCATTGTGATATGGCTTAGTCCTTGTCCCTGACTTGCAAGCTTAAATTCCAAGTTTCCTCATCAAAGCCACTTAAAAAACAATTTTTTTGCTTATATCTGCGGGTCACCTTGGTGTAACACGCAGACATCTACGCCTTGCTAGTGTAAATCTACAGATTCCCTCAAAAGATGTGAAAAATAAAATAATTCCACATTTTCGGGGGAGGATTTCCGTTGGGCTAGTTTCCCAACCTCCCTGATCCCATAATCAATGGAATTCAACCTCCTTAACCTCTTGAGGATGGTATAAATTCACCTTTATGGGAATGGATGAGGAGGAAAACCTAGGTGCAAAGGTATGCTGAAGAAATTGCAAGTATCCCTATTCCCCTTCATCCTCTGAGTAATATCCCTATTACCTGGAACCCTTGTTATATCTTTCCTTCCTTTTCATTATATGAACATAAGGTGTGTTCCTATCCTTATTGGGTCATCCAAGGAAGGGAAATCTTTCTGAGTGATGCTTGAAGGACCTTTCGGAAGAACCTGGGTGGTTGGCTTCGAGGCAGTGCCGATGGTTAGAGTCAGGTCGTAACCACTTATTTTACCGTTGCTAATAAAGAGTTCTCTTTTCCCCATACTTGTGTAGCATTGATTCAATTTGTTTATGTGTGTCTAATTATTCTTCATATTTGAATCTATCTATCAGTTATTTATATGATTTTATGCTATAACTACCTTTTTGCAACACTTTCTTGATATTATTTTATAGGTTAACTTAAGAAGGAGTCAAAAGTAGTACTAGGGTCGAGAGTGGGGAACAACATTGAATGTAAGGATACAATGTGTGAAACTTTATTCCCTCTTTGATAAAGTAGTTATTTCATTACAAGTCTTGTGTGTGGGTTAGGGTTCTGTCTTTCACTTGGTCAATCTCTGCTATGACATAACCCAAATTCATGGGGGAAAAATCCCATAACAGAATTGGCGACCATACTGGGGACTTGTTCATAGTTTGGGTCAATCTTAAGGTTTCTTGTTTTTATCTTATTGTAGTGATTTTATGTGTCTTCTGGATTTGCTTTATAAAGCATTATCCTTTTAGAAAGTTTTATCAAGTTTCTGGAAGCCCCCCTTATAGAGTGGATTTTTATTTTTTCTGAAATTTTGAGCCCATTCGCAAGTTGGTCCTTTATAACCCGCAGACATCCGCGATTTTCTAGTGTATGATCCGTGGATATCCATGAGTCCTAGTATACACAGTTGTGGACTTGTGTAAGATTTTGGTTTTTGAAAAACCTTTTTCTCATTTGGAAGGTGTTTGTAGGTTGTTCAATTTTGTCTAAGACTCCAGGTGTATTTATTGTTTCTTTTTTGATTTCTCAAGTCCTTGAAAACTTCTAAGTCACAGAAAATATTTTGCTCTTGGTTTCCCAATGTTCTTGGCTTACTTTTAGCTTTCATTTTAAAGAGAAATGATTTTCATTTAAAAAGAAAATTCTCCCTCCTGGCAAGGGGGTGCAATGAATTGTGTATCCTATAGTTTTTTTTAGCATCTTTTGTCAGTTTTGCTTTGATAAAAAGAAAACAAGAAAAAACCTAGTTTTTCTTCTAGTTAGGTCTATTTTCATTGTTTTTCATTATCATTTGAAAAAGAAAAAGATGTTAGCCTAGGATTTATTTTTCTTCTCACCTTAAATCATTTCAAAAGAAAAATAAGAAAGAACATCCTTTGTTTTATTCTTTTGATTTTCTCAAAAGGATACATTGTCATCTTGGATTGGAAAGATGAAATTTGCATTTAAAGGTTTGAAGGATTGTTCATTTTATTTTTGAAACTCTTTTTCATTTGAAGAATTAGTGTAATTTTTTCTTTGCTAGTGTTCTTATAAGCTTCATATTTGCAAGAGTCTCAAACAACATTAGTTTCACTTCCATACTCTTTGAGTAAAAACAACCACTAAAGCGAACACTAAACTTAAAATGTACTTGACTTTGTTTCTAGGGTTCACAAAAACGTTTAGGGCTAGGGCCTTAGATTAGGATTGGAGAGATAACTCTCTAAGGCCATAAAAAAAACGTAGGATTATGAGCTAGGGAGATATTAAATCCAACTGTCGTATAAGTATAGCTGGGATCCTCCTCTAATACAGGAGCTAAACATGAGGTCGCATAAAGGAGAGCCAAGGAGATTCCCCTCCAAATCTTAACTGAGCATAGTGGAGAGACTGTCTATTGGGGGTTTTGGTAGTGCCTTTACCTCTATGAGAAGTAGCGCTTTAAAAGATTCAGGAATTTTTTTCTCTACCCATATGTTTGATCCCGACTATCGATTGTAGCCCCTAGACAGTCTTTGAGTTGGTGACCTTAGTTTCTTTTCCTAGGGATTTGGGAGGTGACTGCGGGGGTTTGTCGTGGTACCTGGGGAAGATTTTGTATCACACTTTGCAGTCCTACTAGAGGGTGCCCCGCAAAGCATGAGTACTTTCACTAGATAAGGATGGTTAGTGGAGGTCAAGATAAATGTTTCTCACTATTTTGTTCATTGGTCCACAAGAATTAATCAACCTGTGCCTGCATATGGAAGGTCCCTTTCCACTTTTTCATTTCTTTGGACTCATGACCTTATCCACCTGGGCTAAAAATTTGTTTTCTTGTAATGTTTCTCTTACATATTTTTATTGGAGTGATTATTTTTATAGTTGGCCTTATGTCATTTCAATATCACAGCTTTTGGATCATTGATTTAGGGTGGTTGACCAACTTCTCCGCTGGTCGAGAAGGACCCTTGGTATTTCTCTTGAAAGTGTGGAGGCGCCTCCTAGAAGGAATGGGTTTTTATACCACTGGTTCACCAAATTCAATGCAAAATTTTTATGGACATGAACAATCCCATGAGGGAGGAACTCATGCATAAGAAATTTATGGCCAAGGTTTTGGAGGATACCAACCAAGGGACCCCTTTCGAAGGGGACTCTTGTTCTTTTTCTTTCTTTGGAAATGTTGGTGCCCCCTTGATGGCCACTTTAAACATTCCTGGGTTGAATGTTGGACTATCGATTTAGTTGTGGACCACTGCGAATGTCCAAAATTCTCTTGATAATTCTTAGATAAGCACTTTATGTCACAAGAATAGAATGGATGTTGATCCTTTATCTTATGCACCAGTGAAGTATGCTCCTTCTTTTTCTCCCTCTTCTAGTGAAAGTATTGGTACTAGTAACCATAAGTCTAAAATGAATAGGAAGAGGAAGAGTAAGAAGAATAAGTCACCAAATTCTGCTATTCATGTGGAGGCCTGCACCCGACCTCTACTAGTTATGCTAGGAGAAAGAAACCAACCACTACAAGTCATGCTGGAATAAAAAGTCTAGCCACTCCACGTCATACTGGCATTATTTATCCAACCTCTATCGATCATGTTGGGTACTTGTCAATAACCTCTACGGCTCATGTTGAGGACAAGAAACCAACTACTGCAAATCATGCTGGGGAAAGAGCCTAGCCACTACTAGTCATTCCAGACAAATGTCACCAACCTATGCAAGCCATGTTAGATATTAGAAGCTAGCCTCTACAAGTCATGATAGGAGTAACCCATTGGCCTCTGCAATTCATTCTAAGATCATGTCACTGACCCTTGCGAGTCATGATGGGGGCATTGATACGGTTGAGAATCCTAGACGTATAGGACATAAGCCCAAGTTCCCTTGTAAGCTTTGCGAGGGAGACCACCTTACTCATATGTGCTCTGATATTCAAGTGGTACGAAGAGAATGGTCCTTGTTTGAAGGCCCTTCTAGTTCCGAGTCATTCTTAGTTTCCCAATAATCTATTCAATCATTTGTTGATGAAGTGGTTGTGCCAGTGCAATCTTCGGCTGATAATACTATTGTTTTGGGGGTGATATGTCTCTTGACCATGTTGTCTCGCATCCTATTCAACCAGTGGTTGAGGAAGTGGTCGAGCCGATGCAATCTTTGGATGATCCCACTCTTCTCTTGGAGAGTGACCAGTCTTCCAAAGTGGTCAATTCGATGCAATCTTCGTTCAATCCCACTCTCCTTTTAGGGATTGATGCATCTTTTGACTATGTCTTTAGAATTTCTAGTTTAGTACCTTATGAAAAAGGGGGCATTCCAATCTCTTTTAGTATGCTCCCTCCAAGTCCTAGGATGGTTTCATTTGGTTGGAATGATCTTTTAGAGTCTCACCTTCCTTCTTTTGCACCTTTATAAAAAATTTGGATCTATGTTGAAAGGCATTCGTCGATGTGTTGTAGATGAAGGATCCTCTGCAAGTATTTTATCCTCCTCAGCTTAGAAAGCATTGGGTTCTCCCAAGATTGTATCAATTACCAGTGAGTTGTTAGCTTTAGACATAAGACCTAGTGAATGTTTGGGGATTCTTCCTTAGTTTTCTATCACGTTAGGGGGGAGTACTATTCTAATCGATCTGTTAGTGGTGCCAATCCATTTTGACTTCAATACACTTCTTGGGAATGATTATGTTTATGCTAACAAGGATGTGGTGTCTATTCTCTTTCATGTGATGCATTTCCCTCACAACGAAAGAATTGTCACTATTGATCAACTTTCATCTGATAATCACCATATTAGCTCAATTTCATCTTAGGTTTCCCCTTTATGTGTTCTTAGTGTTCAAGTAGACTCTTCCCTGCCACGGGTGAATTATATGGAATCTTATCCTCAATTTTCAAAGGTTCCTGAGATGGGATCTTTACAGTTATGTTTTCCTTCTCGAGACAAGGTCTTGATAATTGATCATGTGGTTTATCCAATGGGGGCATGTAATACTTTTCTTTCCCCTCTTATCCCAGGTAATTTGGCATTTCCTTTTGAGTCTGATCTTGCTATTTATAAGACCTCGAGCCTTGGTATTTGTGAGTTGTCGAGCCCTAGTTTCATGGATGTTGAGTTGCCTTTATATGAGGCTATCCTTGAAGCTATCATTATGGATATTCGACCTCCTCCTGAACTGGAAACTTTACAAGTTGGTTGCCAAATTATCCCTTGGATTGAGCCTAGAAATGGGCTCTACCTCGACAACTACTATGCATAATCTACATGGGTGTGCGGTCCTCTGTACATATTGTACTTTTATGGTTTCTTATTTTCAAGTTCTGTATTCCATAACATAGGTTTTTATCAGAGGTATCTATATTGGAATTATTAACTTTTGGGCGAGTGTTTTTGGTCTTATAAACAGGACTTTGGAGACATTTTATTTGGTACCTTTTTTTTCTATGTCGATCCATTCTGATAGGTTATGATCTTGAAACTGACAATAGGTTAGATTTCCCCCTCCATGCATTTTTTCATTATCCATTTCCTATTTTATTTTTCCTTACGAACGACCCCACTGAGTTACGATGTGGAACCTTATATGCTATCTAGAAGTGTCGTAATTCATATGGTAGAGCCTACCTTCCATGGGAATCCTAGCTTATAATCCCTTTGTATTCTAGTGCTCATGCTGCAAGTTTTCTCTTAGGCTCCAAAGTCTTATTTAGTCCCGCCACGACTTTGCGTTGAAGCCTCATATATTCTTCTCAGTCATTTTCTGGCCATTACTGACAAGACTCCCTCTTATACATGCCAATTATGTTGGCATCTCCTCAGATTCTTCAGTAGGTATTGTGTTTCTTACTAGAATGTAGGTTAGGTTCCATTCTACCTACACAATGCATTTATCCATATTTCTCACATATCTTCCATAGGGTCCACCCAATTCATTTATGACATTATACCTTCCAGTTGCTTAAAGGTGTCTCTTATGGATCAACCATGTCTGGAGTAATTCTCCAAGAATTTGCAATTCTCCCCTGTATTTCATTGAAGTACCTGGAAAATGTACATATGTTGGCACTTCTATGTTTGGGGTCCAACTTTCTCCCCAACGATGTGTACCGTTCTACATGACAACGACCTATCCACCCATAAAAATGAGAGTATGGGGATCCTTCCACCTGATTAATGCGATCAAAATAATCAACCATGAGTAGTGGAACTACGTTCCCAAGTTCTATGCATCTTGTGTGTCATCGAGGAACACGTTCAATAAATATGGGGCCCAACTGAGCATAGTGCCACTGGCACACTGTTCTGCAGCTGCGACGACCCCAACAGGGACTTCCTCGCGAAATTTTGAGAGCATCTTGTAGGCCATAAGTTTAGTGGCCATTCTTGTTGTTGCATCGTTGATCCTCTTTATAATGATCCTGCACGAGCCCCTCTCTATGTTGTACATTTTCTTCATTTCCTCAACTAGGGTTTTCTCCTTTGTTTGTCATCAAGGAATTGTGTGGGACTCTCAACCATAGTTGGAAGGCCTATGATGATGGAAATGAGCTCTACGACTATTGATACGAGCTCCTCTAGCCATAAGAATCCTCCATGGAGTACATCCATCAGCTACTTGACATAGTTGTTTACCTCTTTCCCCCTGCTGAAGTGGGGAATTTCTAGCAGATTTAGAATGCCTGTGTTGGCTAGGATGACTACCCATTATTTTGGCTATAAAATTAGGTCACCAAAGGGGCCTGCGTCTATGCTATCAAGGTATACTTGATGTGAAAACTATGGGAATTTTCCAGCATTGGCCAAGTCGTGGTATGAATATTGTAGTCTTTCCACGCATCATAGTAGGTTAGGCATGACCTGCACCCCCTCAGGAATGCGTGGTAGTACTATTACTGCATCATGCTGTCAATGTGGTGACGATACCATGGGTTGTTTTCCTTTTATTCTTGATGGATGACTTGAGGATCCAACCTTCATATGTCTTTTTCCCGTGTCAAGTTCTAGTTGGCTGGTAATATCTTCCACCAGTCCCTCCTGTTGCTGTGCAGACCTTGCTCTTTGTGGTTGTCTCGGTGCGAAAATTTTTGTTTTTACCATGGTGGCCCCATTTACTCTATGGGATCCTTCATCCCTTGCAGGTCTCTATGGGTTGCTTGCGTCTTCGAATTTTCAGCCCTGTGCGCTTACCTATGGATCGATTTCCATGGAAGCTTTTGTTGGGGCTCTTGTTTATTCCTCCACCGATGTAGGGCTTGCTGGTTCTTCATGTGGTGATGGAATTGTATCAACATAGACAAATTCCCCCCTATGTGTGGTTTCTGGCTCAACCTCGCTAGTTTCCTGAGGCCCTCTAACCTTGCTATGGTTTTTCCTCGTTTCTTGGCTTGACGCACCCATATTTGGTGGTGCTATCATGGGTACTGATTGGTTTTCACTGAATGTATTCGATTGGTCTACATTGTGTACTCGTCTATTCTCCTTTTCTTTGCGTGCTCTCTATCTCTGCAAGTTGGCAATTTCACACTAAGTTATATTTTGCCCACGTTCCCCTCTATATAGAGCATGCCATCAATGCTGTGAAGCTTCTCGGAGAAGCTTCTCTAGTTGTGATTAATGTGATCGAGATGTTTGCGTAGGTTCTATTAAATTTCTTAAATTTCACCAGTTGGCCCCTTTTTGTGTAACTGTCATTTTTTCGTAATTCCACTTTTTCTGACTATAACCGCCAATTTTCATATTTCCTCTTTTTTTTACTATTGGTCCCATTTATAGCACGCTGAACGTCTCGAGTGTGTGGCATATTTCTGTTGTATCCTTTCCTTAGTGCACAATGTATCGCTCGTATGTTTCTCACATACATTTTTTTATTTTTTCGTGCATTGTATTTTCCAGTATTTTTGTATTTTCTATCTTTTATATTTTTGTACTTGTCTTTCCTCCTTTTCTCCTTTTTGTTTCTTTTTCTCATTTTCTCTAACTTAACTTCTACTATAGTACACTATACACATATTTTATTACTACACTGTAAACTTTTAAGTGCTAGGAGGTCAACTATTCCTGTACAGTTTCAGTCGACTCCCATTGATCATTCCTTTTAGTTCTACTCCGGTGAGATTCTTTAGATATACAAATCCCCCATATGTGACAATATTTACTTCATAGGGTGTTATCCAATGCATTCTAAACTTACCAGGATGTTGAAAATATTTACTTTAATAGACCAAGACGAGGTCTCCTTCCTTGAAATTCTTCCTCTTAATATGTCTGTCATGCCAAGCTTTGGCTCTTGCTTTCTGTACTGAACGATGAAATCCTTCAAGAAGCCTATCCTCCTCCATCTCCATTAGTTGGTTCAATCTTTCCTTCACCGTGCCTCTTTCTGTCATGTTGGTGATTGCTGCAACGCACAAGCTAGGTACCATAAATTCTAATGGCACCACTGCTTCTTGTCCATACACCAACCTGAATAGTGTATTTTCTGTCAAATTTTTGCATGTAGTCATGTATGCCCACAATTCTGCTGGTATATTCAAATCCCAATCATCCCTATAGACACTGCAAATCTTAGTTAAGGTGTTCTCTAGGATCTTATTGAAGGCTTTCACTGTTCCTTTTTCCCGAGAATGGTATGGTGTACTCTTTTGATGGTAGACTTCAAATTCCTCAATCATAGACCTGATAGTACTTTTGATAAAGAGAATGCCTTGGTCACTCATCAAAATCATTTGGCACCCAAATATGGTGATAAAGTGTGTTGTTGTCTCTACGTTGCAGTCTTTGACTGGTGTTGCTTCTACCCATCTTGTTAATTATTATTTCACAGTAATGATATACCTTGCTCCTGACCTCTTTGTTGGTGGTTTAATTGGTCCCACAAATTCTATTTCCCATTTGTTGAATACTTGCAAGGTTACTTGTGGTCTTAGGGGAATCTCATCCCTCTTATTAGGTTTACCAACACTCTTACATATATCACATCTCTGGAAATAGTCTTTATCATCTCTATGAATTGTTGGTCACCATAGGACTGCACGCAATACCTTTTGCACGGTATCATTTCTTGCATAATTTCCTCCAACTATTCACTCATGAGCTTCTGCCAAAATCCTAGGCTTTTCATGTTCTAGCACAAATCTTCTCAAAATGTTGTCTATGCCCATTTTGTATAAATGTCCTGCAATCAATTGATAGTCTGCGACTCTGACTACCAGATTTTTCTTTTGTTTAGTGTTAAGCTCTTGTGGCGTAGTCCTTGTACTCAAGTATTTAATGATGTCAACAAAATATTCATCAACTACTTGGACTGAAAATAACTGTGCATCAGGGAAGTTGTCTTCCAAGTTGGTAGGTTATTCTCCATTAGTTACCATTGACAAATGATCCAAACCTGCATTCATATTCCCTGGATTGAATATCTATTCAAAATTGAATTCCTGAAATAACATTAGCCATCTAGAAAGATTCCCCGCCAACACTGGATTGTCGACTAGGTATTTGATGGATGAATGATCAATGAACATCTTAAAGTGTTTACCCAACAAGTAATGTATGAATTTCTGAAGTGCATAGACCATAACTAATCCTTCTCTTTATGTAGTATTGTAGTTCTACTCTAATTCTGACAGTTTTCCGCTAGCAAATGCTATAGGATGACCCAAATCCCTTGCTCCTGGCTGCGCCAGAATTGTTCCAAGTGCTATGGTTGATGCATCTACATGCACATGAAATGTATTTTCCCAATATGGGAATACTAGAATAGGTGATGTGACCATTTTTTCTTTTAGAGTGTCCAAACCTTGCTGACAGTCCTCATTCCACTAAAATTCAATATCTTTCTTTAACAATTTTTCTAATGGCACAATGATCTGTGCATACCCTTTTATAAATTTTCTGTAGTATCTTGTATGTCCCAATGTTTCTCTCAACTGACACACCGATTTTGGTGGTGGTAAATTAATAATGTGTGCAATCTTAGCAGGATCCACCAATAACCCTTGTTTACAGACTTTGTGTCCCAACAATATTCCAAAAGGTGTCCCAAAAATGCACTTTTTGATATTCAATGATATCTGGCACTACCTACATCTTTCCAACATTAGCCTTAACACCTCTACATGATATTTCAATGGACTATAGACTGTCCAATCATCCATGTATACTTCTAAAAACTGATGGATGAATTCTTTGAATGTAGCTATTACAACCCTTGAAAATATAGCTGGTGCATTCTTCAACCCAAAAGGCATGACTGGGTACTTGTAGGATCCCCATTCTGTGGAAAATGTGGTATTATACCTATCTTCTAGAGCTATCCTGATTTGAACCTGAGAATCCATTTGTAAATGAGTATGCCCCCTGGCCTCCCACATTCTCTAATACCTCATTTGTGAAAGGGGTGCGAAAAGGGTCATGTAAGAAAGAACCATTTAGTTTCCTTAGATCGACATAGATCCTTATCCCCCCTTGTTTCTTTTCTTGCACTACCATAGGGCTTATCCATTTAGATTCCTCCATTGGTTCTATGATTCCATCTTCTAACATTCTATCAATTTCTTCTTTCACTTTCTTCTTATATATTGGATTCATTCTATACGGTCTCTTTCTGACAGATCTAGCCTCAGGTTTGAGAGGTATCTTCATCTCTCCTAGCTCTCTGGCTATGCCTTTCATCTTTGTAAATGTTGTTGGGAACATGTTGTTGTACTCACACAATAACTTTGTTATTCATTCCACTGTTTTTTCATCCCAGTAGTCTCCAATGTTGGCCATTTTGGGATTCTCAGTTGTCCCAATGTTGACTTTCTTCACCTTGATCAACGCAGAAAACACCTCTGATTCCAGAGATGGACCTTCCACCCCTCTTTCACCTTCAAATTTTGTAATATGAATGTTGCGTGGGTCATCTTAATTTGGTGCTTCTTCTTGCTCATGGTAACATGATAGTAGTTATTTGACTGTCTTTCTGTTCTATTGTTGATACTCTGTCATGTGTTAAATCTATGGTTCATCAACAAATATTACCCCTCTTATCTGTTTGAGTGATAAATCCATGTTTGGGTTCTCATGTTCAAATGAGAAAGTGACTATAAAATTTTTCTGCAATGTTGTCCATTCCAGAGTGCTTCTGCACAGTTCCTGGTCTACATACTATTTTGCTAGAATCCCTTCCAATGTGTGGATGAAGTGATGATGGAATCCTTCTAGTGGTTTCCTCCTCCATAGTGTTATGCACTTCTCTAAGTGTTTTTTTGGTTTCCCCTATCCATCATATCACTGCATCTCATTGCTTCCCTACTCTGCACAGAATCTAATGCACAATAGTCACTTACATTGGTACCGATCCTTGATTGTTTCTTTGTGTGCACCCCACCATCTTGCAAGTGTTTATTTGATTTCAATGTATAGGGATAAGAGCCTCTGATTCTTTAACACTTCATATTCATATCTTGTTAGGAATTCTTCTAAGTCATTCATCCCATGAAAACTGGGAGGTTCTCTTATCTTTGTACCCACCCATCTTACTGCGCGGTCTATTCTTGTGCACCTTCTTGTGGATACTTCATGTAATATTTGCTACCAATTTTCCAATCCTGTATTTGATTCATAAGCACATGATGTGATGCTCCTCCATCTGATTAATCCATCTACAGTTGGGTTGATATAATCTTCTTCATGCGCAGTGGTTTTGTATAACTGGTTGATTTCCTCCAAATCTAAGCAAGTGGGTTCTACAAACCTTTCTCCTTTTGATGGATCTAATGTTGCAATGAATCTGTATTCTCCTGATTCAAATGTCATCTTCCTTGTCTTCAATCTGATTATGACCTCGTTATCAAATTCCCAGTCCATCCCAAGCAATGTTGGATATGGTGTTGTACCATCCACTATTTCTATCACTTCAAAGTATGCTTTAGTGCACACTTCATCCAGATCTACTGTCAGGCCCTTAAGCCTTCCAATTGGTAGAAATTTGTGTTGGTTTGGTAACTTCAAGTGGACATGTGAATAGCCTAGTGTGGGCTCTCCCATGCACTTGCATGTCTTCTTAGGTAACACATTTACCTCAGATCTCAAATCTAGTATGATGTCCCTGTAGATACTGAGAGGGGGATGAATCAGTATCAAGTAGAATTTGAAAACTTTTTCAACTTATACTTAAACCATTCAATTATATCCAATGAGCAGTGAAAAATAATATAAGGGTTACATCAATACACCACAATACACCATGCACAATATATGAGAAATAATCAATAGTTATTGGTTAAGGGAAGTAATGACTTCCAAAGGTAGCTACATCTTCCAAATATAAAGGGAGGGATAAACCTCCAAGAGGAAGATACAATTCTCCAATATCAAGAGAGGGTTGACCTATCCATCCTTTCCCCTTCCTTCCACCCAAGAATATATTAGAGATAATAAAACTTTACATTAAATCATCACCATCAACTAACCATCACATAGATCCTAATAATGCTTCCTGAGACTTCTTCAACTTCTGTAATTATTCAATTCTTGGAATAATATGATCTTGTAGATAATATTACACAATGTATTCTCTAAAACTCCTTCAAGTTTCACTCCTTGAATCCTCCCCAAAAAGAATTTATAGAAATAATGGTAGACTTTATTCAATTCTGGCTTATTCAGGAGAGAGAACTTGTACATAATGCCTCGCGCTCAATATTTAACATCATATTTTGAAACTCACACAAAAGAAACTAAAGTCTGTAATGTTTCCAATTAAATTTTTCCCACTTCATTTGGATTCTCTATGAATAAGTTATGACTTTTTTACCCAGAACACTTGTTTATTGACTAGCTTCAGGATTGGTCAAAAACCCTATCTTCCACAGAGTGTATCTCCATAATTATAGCGAATCAAGAGATGAAACGTTTACCGCATGTACCTTGATATGTATTCTCAATACCATCACACTTTCACCATCTGAATCGTTCTACAAAATTTTTTATAGAGAAAATGGTAAGATGACCTGAAAATAACATACCTTGGAACACATCATCAAAAGACTTCATCCTCCTTTGAAATCCGACCTTATTTACTTATGATTTTCTATAAAATTAGACTTGTGTATCAAATGAATGTATAATGATATGTATTTATACCATTTATGTCACTTCCTTTTAACATTAGGGCTGACCTGACACTTTCTTATTTTGTAATTATTTTCTTTAATTATCTTCAGGGCCCACATGCAATTCCTTCTTCAATTCACTTTGTCATCTTCAAAAATTCATTTCTCCTCAACCATGAGGATCCAGGTGACATGCCACATGCCACCAGAAACAACATGATGTATACTATCCATCCATGGGTGTTGTATATACATGTGCATTGTCCTTCATGTCCAAATACCTTCATCAATCTTGCGGTCCAAAATCCATGACTAGGGTTGACATCCATGACAACAACCAATCTTCCAACAATCCCCCATCACTCTTCCTTCATGGTCGATCTACACGCAACGATGTTTATATTTTTATTAATGATTTTGCATAATTACATATACAAAACAGGCTCCTGGCCTAATCATCACATAAGCCTCCTAGCTTATTATAACTCGACTCCCTAGCCTAACAATCATGTTTACAATTCATAATTACAACTGGGGCTCTACTGGGGGATATTACAATTCCCTCCCCTTATTTATTCACTGTCCTCAGTGCAACTTGTTTATACATATATAATTCAAAAATTCTTCAAAAACTCCAAGCTTTAGCTATTGGAAGCCCATTATCCACCTGGTGCTTTACTTTCAAGCACCAATTCTGGTATTCATACTACACCTGAAACTCAATTTCTCTATTCCATAGAGTTGCTTCAGGAAAGAATTCAACTTATTGTTTCTTGTTACATGCTTCAATTAAACCTCATTAAAAGCACTGAATGGTTGTAGATCCATGATGTTCCATCCATTGACAAATTCTCAGCAGTTCTATGACTCCATAGACATAAACACTCTGCTCGTACACCTATTCATTCAGAAGAAACATTAGAACATACATGCAATTATAATAACAGTATAACATGTATATGAATTATGAGATACATAGCATACGATGAATACATAATTGATACTTATCTTTTGGTTGAGAAGACTTCTATATCAACATGGTCTAGACGAAGGTACCAAACCCCAGCAACACTCCAACCAACAGTCTCTCTTCCCCACATACCTGCCCCACCTCAGGAGTGTGCACCTTCATTGTCACATAATCCATCGGCTGTTACACCTCCCTTTCCTTGGGCTTCAACAACAGGCCAGACCGAAAGTCTTAGAGCACCGTGGCTCGAGGAGTTCCAACTGTCCTTAGAGGTTTCTAATCAACATCTTCCTCTATCTACTCTTTGTAGTCAACATTCTAACTTTAATCAACGTCATCTCATCTGCATCACCCACATGAAGTTATCATGAGAAAACATAAAATAACTCATTTAGGAACTCCGATTAGTTCAAAAGGGAATTCAACTTTTCCCCCAAAACATGGAATTCTGTTTCATAATTCATCTTGGTTGTTTCCATATTATGAATGCAACCATCCTTGTGGTTTTCCAGAGTCACCAAACTGCATACCATTTTTCCTATAATGCTTCATCTTGCATACAACCAACAAATTGTTTCTATTTGTTGTACATCATAATTCAATTGCAATATGTACAAAATATTATGCAGTGATCTTAGAATTTCCTGCACCTAGCAATTCTATCACAATTACCCAACAATTAATAAACTAGAATGACTCGTCATTCTATGCATATGCATGTTCACAGTAATATCTGTAAGTTCATTACTTCTTTTTCTGAACAAGAAAATTTCTTGTAGTCAATTCTCATGTGACTACTTGAATTGCAACTTTCCTATTGCAATGTCTAACACCTCCCTGAAATGTCCTCAACTTCATGAGTTAACAACATTTCAACTATTAGTAACAATTATTTCCACATAATAATATATATGCATGTACTTACAAAACTCATTCAACCATTGCATTTAGTACACAATTCTATCTCTTACTATGCATGAGTGCAATTCTCAGTGCATACTTATTCAACGCACCTTGCATTGAATTACATAATGCTCTTCATATCAGTCATGTATCTCACCATCCATAAGTTGGAATTCTGGCCAATGTGTTAAAACATTCTCCACACACTTCCTATTGCCTTCCCAATTAATTGTATGCCTTCCTTTTCGACCCGAACACTGCACCAAGAATATAATTATGTGGTGTTCATTAGTGTTAGCAAAAAGGTTGCAGTCCAAGTTTTATTTAAAGGTAGGAAGATTTTAGTACTTGTGTGGCTCATAACCTTTCCATATCCATACCTTGCCATATCCAACCATGTCCTAGTCTCATACATGACTAGATTACTGGTGTTCATTCCTATAACAAGTTCTTATCTTTTAATTATTTGGTTATTAACCCATAACCGAATTAACATGACATTCTACTATGTCAGTGTGTGCATTCATAAGATAAAAATATCTGAATTAATACATGCCTCCAGCCTTTACCACATCCAGTGGTATGCATTCAATAATATAATCATGTGATTTTATAAAATAACTTTGGCTGAGGAAATTCTTACCTAAATTTCCTTTCAGCAATTATGCAAAGCAAAAAGAGTAATAAAAACTCATACCTGCATGACTGCCATTAATAAATTTTATACTACCTGAATGTATGATGGAAGTAGACGATTTCATGCTTCTTTTATCAAACTTATAACTAACACTTCAACTCTCTATTGCTTCCCTCCTTATGCAACAACATCACCAACAACACTTGCAAAAATGTAAGCATTCTTTCCTCTAGCTAACCCAACAAGCCGTAACATACTTGCTGCCAAAGAAATTGCAGCAACTTCCTTCTCCCTATACAAATTTTCCTTGTTGATCCCAGAAGTCTACAATTCTTCTCGGATTCCTAGATCTTCTTGTGCTCCCACTGTGATGAATGTGCATGATTATTCCTTCCCTGATCACTTTCAACATAGTGCCCCCACCTTAGTAGGGTCTGCTGACCTTTCGGTCCATGGATCTTCAAACTCTTGGAGCTGGAGTAGCTCTTCAGGTCCCTACTAGAACCTCCATGAAACAAATCCATAGGTCCTTGCGTGAAACCTCACCCGCGCGAACTAGCAGCGAGCGAGGGCTTCCTCTACGTGACCACCGTCTATGACCACACACCTATCCAAAATGTTCTTTGTGACTTTGCGATCTTGGAAGTTATCTTTCCTCGTTTTCGCCGAAGTCTTGTAACACACCCACGACGAGGCTAAAAATAAATAAAAATTTCATCCTCCTTACAGGAACAAATCGTCTCTCTCTACAGGTTCTAATTTGAAAAGTCCGGGACTCAGCCTGACCCTCCGGTCAAGATTCTTCGATTCTCTAAGTCAAACGAGACTTTGGGACCTTGATATTCTAACTTCTTAATCAAACACAAGCCCTTTTGACCTCTAGTGTAGGTCTTATGATAGCCACAACCTTCTCCTTTGTGCTTCATCAAAATCTCGGAGATGGTGTTAGCCCCTTTTCTCTTGGCCCCTCCTTAGATGTGACCTTGGGTGATGAACTCATGCAAACACACAATTGCGGGCACGACTAAAGGCAGTTTGAAACCAAACTACTTTTCGTCCCACAATTCTCCTCGAGCCTCCACATGTCGTTTCTAAAAAACCGTGGTTTGGATTGCGGTCCACCCTCAACATTTTAAAGTTCGTGCACCTTCGATCCCTGCAATGCGATGAGAACTTTGATCTCATGATATTGACAGTACTCTTGAACTGACGGCTCAGATCTTCCCCTTTTAAATCAACATATGTGATTTTCTTTGGGACTTAGCGCTTTCAAACTCTTCTCCTTTGCGTTCTCCTCGAGTGCTTCCACCCGGAGTCCATGATCTATCACCATGCATGTCTCTGGTTATAACGATCCATATTCACTCCAGACTTCGGGTTTCGGGAGTTTCAAATTTCAATTGAAACCTTCGAAGCGATTTTTCCTGGAGCCTTGGATCTGTTGACATGTACCTCCCCTGATGACCAATGGTCAGGATTTACTTCGGTGATTTAAAACTCTCCTTGACCACAAGCTCTCACTCATGGGTTGTGGATTTTTTGCCACCTGTCCCTCTTGGCGATGAATGGTCCCTAACTCGCTTCAAGACTTTAGGACTTTGGCCAGTCAACCCTCCTGTGCACACAAAGGTTAACACTCATGCACTTTACCTTAGATCGGATGACTATCGTCCCCTTGCGCTCAGATCCAATGGTTAGGATCTATTCCTTCTCAACGCTTCTCCTTTGCTTCCTTGGAAACTGATCTAACGATCTAGGCTTCTCCCCACAAATGATCTGACGACTGTTGTCGCTCCTCCTCTTGAGCTTTTAACTTCTTCCGACTTGGAAGATCTTTGTAGATGTTCAAAGGCCTCAGCCTTCGTTCCTCTTGTGAGCCCGACTATCTTGGGTCTCGCGTTTTCTGTTGACAATGTTATCTGTTCTAAGATTTTCGATTCTCTCAGACTGATGATACCGAAGGACTTCGTTACTTCACGTATTTCCTAAGGGGCTCACGACCATCCATCTCACAATGGTTCAAGGTCCAACAATCATGATCTGACCAATACTGAGGTGTTTTTCGATCGACAGTTCAGAATAATTGTGAGGCCCCGACGTGCTTTCTCTTTATAGGAGAGGTCAATATCCACAATCTGGAAAGTACTCACACAAATTGGTGTAACCAGAGTTTTTGATCTTCCAGCCCGACGAGATCAACGACGTTAGTGAATTGCGGTCCGCGAACTGGCGTGTTTGCTACTTTCACCTTCGCACTCTGCAATGATTCCCAACCTTCGATTAAATCGAGTGGTTGGAGTTTGATTCGGTAACTCCAGTGAGTATTTGGATCGATCTGACGACTAGGATGGCCTCTCCTCCCGTTAAACGACTCACATCCATCTCCGCTGTCAAATTCTTAAGTCATCGGTAGTTCGGGTAATTTGACTATCATCTACTTCTTAGATCTCACGGTCAGGATGTTTCCTGGGCATGCTCAAATCTAAGGATCAGAGTTAAATTTTGGACTTCTTAACTTTGGGGATTTGACCTCCCTTACGACGAAATCGTTCAATTCACCGAACTCGCAAAGTCTGAATGGCTCCAAGGGTTAACTCCCTCACTCTTTCCTGTATCCAACGGTCATAACAGATCGTGGCTCTTTCCAAATAGATTTTCATCCATTCTCCTTCCAAATAAAGGGACCTTCCCTTTCGATACTTCGACCTCGCTACTCTTCCTAAAATTTGAAAGCTCTGAAAGAATTAAGAGATCTGTGCTCTTTCTCCTAAATTCAACATTTAGAAGGGTCTTCTTCACACTCTCTAGATCTGACGGTTGTAAGGGTTTTCCCTTTTCTTCCAAACAGATCCTACAGTTCCCATTACTCTATGGTCCAACACCACTTCTGTCGCGGCTTTACGATACCGCTACTCCTCCTGAGCTTCTTAACATGACCATGGTAATCCTCTTGGCACTCAGGGATGTTTTCGAGGTCCAAAATTGGTTCCTCTTAACACAATTTCCTCTTGAAACCTTGAGTCCGATGACCACTTATCCAGCCCATCCAGGCTCAGTGTTGAAAACATGGGTCAGAACTTGAGTTTTGTCCATTTTGACAAAAACTCCTTCCGAAACTCTTGCTTCAATTTCCACTAACAAGGCCCATCCAGGTTGAGTGTTGAAACCATGCTCTGATACCATATTGTAACATTCCCAACCCTCCACCAGGCTGGAAAATGCTACCAACACAACCTTAACTTAGCCTTTAAAGCTTTGATACCATATTGTAACATCCCCAACCCTCCATCAGGTTGGGCAATGCTACCAACACAACTTTAACTTAGCCTTTAAAACTCTGATACCATATTGTAACATCCTCGACCCTCCAGACACTAGGTAATTATACCACGTAGAATATACACTTATATGATATATATATGCATTTTAATGAATTTAAAACACTTAATCACGATAAACACATAATTATAGCTACCAGTTCAGAATCAATGGAACTAACCGTAATTCAGATATGCAACGGAATACATGATAACATTCAAGCATCACAAAACATGCATAGAATACATAATTAAGAACAACAATGATACTTATCTTTTATCTAGAGTAAATCCACCAATTGCGTTCAAACCTTCCACAAGCCTCCCAACCTTAGACCGCGCTACTCATCACTCTCAGTAGTAGGTCACCCCCGAGCTGGGACTAAATTCCACAGGGCAAGGGAATTCTAGGCTTGGCAAGGACAATAAGGAAGTTGCACAAGGCAACGTGAAGATATTTTATCCCAGGAGCCACTTACGCCCACAACCCATAGACCCTCTTTCCCCACATGCCTTCTCCACCTCAAGAGGATACACCTTCACTAATACAATTCCATCGGCTAGTACACCTCCCTTACCTTGGGCTTCAGCAACAGGCTGGACCAGAAGTCTCAAAGCACTGTAGCTACTACGGGAATCCCTTCCAGGAGAACTCACTTCCTAGCAAACTCTCTCACCTAGGATAGCTGATCACAGGCCTGACAACCTCTCTCTTCAACCAATCTTCGACTTAGCTACAGCCGGGTATGGGTGGCAACAACAGAAACAACAATAGCAAAAACCACAGGGAAAAGCAGGTATGGACACCCAAAAGTACAACAACCTAACGCTAAGTCACAACACGGCTCAAGCGACTACAATTGCATTGGGCTTCACAAGAAACACAGATTATTCCCTCGGTTTTCAATGGTTTTAGGGTGACTAACCTCATGAGAGTGCAGATGCAAAGGTGATGGATATCAAAATTCGTCCAAGCACAAGGATGAGAGTCACAAAAAACGAGAAGAGAACCCCCAACACGATTTGAATCATGGGTTACTGGTTCCAGAGATCTGTGATGGATGCCTCCGGTTCACGGTTAGACAGTGGATGGAGAATGGAAAGCGAACCCCCCAACATGAGATGAAACTTCAGCTTTAACTTTATGTACCCAGGTCGATACTTGTCTTCCCAGAGTTGCATGCACTCCATTTAACCTACGTCCCCTTTCCCGAAACTTAGGATAATCCTGATCATACCCACCTTAGTATAAAGGAAATAACAAGAAAATATTATCCTTTTAGTGGTAATCCCCCTAACTTAGCACCTAGGCCTAGACACTTAGCCCCCTCCCTTTCCCTACCTAGTGGATCTTAGTCCCCCATCACTCTTTCTTCTTGGTCGGTCTACACACATCGATGTTTATATTTTTATTAATGATTTTGCATAATTACATATACAAAACAAGCTCTTTGCCTTAGCATCCTAGGCTCCTAGCCTAATCATCACATAATCCTCCTATCTTATTATAACTCAGCTCACCAGCCTAACAATCATGTTTACAATTCATAATAATTACAACTGTGGCTCTACCAGGGGATATTACATGTATGCCTTTGTCAACTTGGGAGTCAAATTTTCCAACCTGTCATCTTCTCTTTTGATATAACATTTTCTTCCAAATACTCTGAAATGATTCACATTTTCTGGTCTTCCTTTCCATAACTCATTGGGAGTCTTATCATGGTTACTTCTGAGCATTCCTCTTTTAAGGATATGAACTGATGTATGTACTTCCTATGCCCAAAATATGTCACTCAACTTGGAATCTTTTAACATGGTTTTGGCCATTTCCTATACTGTTGTGTCCTTTCTTTCGATAATTCCATTCTTCTAAGGTGTATACGCTGCTAAGAACTATCTTTTTATTCCATGTTCGCCACAAAAATCCATAAATTCCTATGAGGTAAAATTTCCACCATTATCTGATGTCAAACACTTGATTTTAAAATCAATCTCGGTTTCAACCATTTGTTTGTATATCTTGAAGTGCTTGAATGCCTATGATTTCTTCTTGAGAAAGAAAACTGCAGACATTCTTGTGTAGTCATCCAGTTGTAGCATAAAATAATGTTCACCATTTAATCCCTTTGTTCTTGTAGGTTCACATAGATCAATGTGTACAATCTCCAATGTTTTTTTCATGGATTACTCTTTTGATTTGAACTCATTCTTGGTTTTTTTTCCTTTCAGACAATGCTCACATAGAGTATTTGTTGGCTTTGAGGTCTCAAGCATTTATTTCATTGTTTCCTTTCTGTTGATTTTGACAAGTTTATCAAAGTTCATGTGACCCTTCCTTCTGTGCTAGATCCAACTTTCATTTTCCTTTCCTAAGAAACATTTTCCCCTTCCAATCTCATTCAGGACATATATGTTGTTTGAGGTTCTTCTAGCTATAGCTACCAATTTTCCTGATCCTTCTTTCTGATCTCACATTTTTCTGAGTCAAACAAAATTTTGTGTCCTTGATCACATATTTGACTGACACTTAGAATATTGTGCTTCATATCTTCGACGACTAGAACATTTTATTCCTTGACATCTTTTCTTCCAAGCTTGACTATGCCTCTACCTATTATTCTGGATGAGTTATCATTACCAAATGAAACTGATCCATCTCGTTCCTTCTTCAGAGTCAACAACCTGTTCTTGTCTCCTATCATATGCTTCAAACAACTGCTGTCGACATACCACCCACTTTTCTTGTGTTGCACTTGTAAATCAATAAAGCATTCTTCATTGTTGAATTGATTCTAATTTCTTCTCCATGTCCTTTTTTTGATTCTAATTTCTTCTCCATATCCTTTTTGGTTCATGTTTATGATTGTTGCTATTCTGCTTTGGTTCCTTTGGAGGAACAATTGATCTACAATCTTTGGCCATGTGTCCAAAATTTTTGCACTTGTAGCACTCTATTTCATTAATTACCAAAACTGTTGTGATTTATGTTATGTGCTTCATGTGACTTTCTAGGATAAATGTTGTTTAAATAGCCTTCATAGTTGCTTCTATTCTTGAAATAGGCTCTACAATTTGCATCTTTGTGACCAAAATTTTTACAAGAACAACATAAACCAAGAAAAATAGTTTGATGCCTGGATGTAGGGGATCTTCTAAATTGTGTTTCTCTTCTGAAGCCTTCTTCTTCTTGAGATGTTACTAATTGTTGGTTTTGTGTTTTGAATATTCTAGGTGGTCCAGTTCCTCTATGATTTTCTTCTTGAGTACCTATGACTATTTTTGCATATGTGCTTTGTTCTTCTTTCTATTTCGTTGTCTTGGAGCTTGAACTTTTCTCAGTCTGCATTTGGTTGTATCCTAGCCCGAGCTTGGCATAGTATGGCCTTTGAATGCTTATGATCTCATCCAATATTTTGGTGCTATTCTGCTTCATATATTTCTTTTGAAGATCTTTTCTTAGGGTAATTATTTCTTCTTCCAAGATCTCAATCATCTTATCTTTATATTCAAACTATTTTATGAGTGGTTCTTCAATCCTTTTGTCTTCTTCTACATGGATCTTTAACTTTTTTGATTATCTTCTCGATTTCTTCTAAGTTGAAATTTTGAGATCCTTCTTTCTTCTTTAAGTCTTCCTTAAGTAACTTGATTTTCTTTATTTCTTTCCCTTGTTCTTCTAAGGCACTGATCAATTATGCTTTGAGGTAAGCTTCACCTTATTCTTTGGAATCTTCTGAATCTTATTCATCATCTTCTACTACCATGAAGAGTACTCTTTCTGAATTATTTTCATTATCATCATCCTTGTATAATGAAGAGTTGTCTTCCTTTGAGTAGAATTTTTTCTTGAAGAATTTCTTTGTGTTCTTTCTCTTGTCTCCCTTTTTATTTTTGTTTTCTTCTTAAGATCTTCTTCTTCATTTCTACCTTTATTATTAGCATAAGGATATTTAGAAGAAAAAGGACCAATACCATCACAATTAAAACATTTTAATGGAAGCATATGTTTGTACTTGTCGGTTCCTCTTTTCAAATTTCTCACAAAGTTTGCTACTTCTTCATCTTCCTCTGAATTGTCGCCGCAACTAGAACCTGGTTTTGAATTTGGCTTGTTCCGCTTCTTTGTCTTCTTGGATTCCTTCAATGCTACTTCCTTCGTGATTGGGTTATCTTGTTCTATTCTCATTTCATAAGCTATGAATATTCCATGTAGCTCATCTATGCTCAAACTGTCAAGATTAGTTCTTTCTTCCAGGGTTGATATTTTAGGATCAAAACTCATCGAAAGACATCTTAGAACCTTTTGAACAATCAATGATTCATCAAATTCTTCTCCCAGTCCTCTAATGTTGTTCACTTTTTTGTCAACTTGTAGAAATTAGACTGCAATTTCTTCATCTTCCTTGATCTTCAATTGCTCAAATTTCTCTCTAAGGATTTGAAGCTTTGATCCCTTGAATTTGGCATCTCCTTTGTAAATATTTTGAAGCTTATCCCAGAGATCCTTTGCAGTCTTGCAATCCATAACCTTGAAAAAAACTGAATTATCCACACTGCTCATAATGGTGCCTTTAGCCTTTGAATTTCTTTCATTGAGTTTCTTTCCATCTTTATCAGTTGAAGGAGTGGATGGTGTTGTATATCCGTCTACTATTGAATGCCAAACATCAAATCCTTGTTCTTGTAAAAAGGTTTTCGTCCTTTTATTCCAAAATGCATAGTTTTGTCCATCAAACCTTGGTGCTCCAATATTTGCATATTCCATGATCTCCTTCTAGTGGTTAAACTATTTTTTGAAGGACCCACTATGATACCAGTTGTTGGAAGACTGAGAGGGTGGGTGAATCAATATGAGTACTTTATTACAACTTTTAACCATAATGTGTATTCTTTAACTTTATGAGAAGTATTCAACCGTTTAACATTATAATTTAATGTATCATCAACAATATAAATCAACAATGAACAATAAGCAACCAAAAATACATAGTACACCAAAATTTTACATGGAAACCCAATGCGGGAGAAAACCACATAAGGCTTTTCTTATATGTCAAAAGAAATACATTCATAGGAAGCACCAACTTCCTTATTTTCCAGCTACAACTAGAAGGAGGCTCCAACCCCCTTGTTTTTAGGCTCCAACCTTAAGGAAGCTCCAACTCCCCAATTCTTCGGCACCAACCAGAAGGAGGATGCAACCCCCTTTACTTGCCCCATCCAACCACCTAGACATATAAATGTAGACAACCTATCACTACCACTAAATCAAACAACTTGTTTATGATTTATCACTATTTCTACCACAACCTGTCAGTGTTGTTATACTTCATCAACTATTAACACTCAAACCCTTATGCCTTAAAACCTCATACTAAGATCCATAAGAATGTATTCCAAATCAAATGCTCATGAACTACTCAGACATTTTTGTGTTGGATTACTACATAATATATACCCTAACATACACAATAAACCATACCTCTCAAACTGTAGCTTAACTGATGGATTTGATCATCTAAACTTTAGTTTTCTCAATAGATCCGTGCCCTGTTCTCTGTAAACTCGTGGATGTCCACGCTTTGTCCCATTGTAGCTAACAGATGTTTTCGCCCTTCTATCTATGTAACTTGTGGATTTTTTTGCTTCTCTATGCATCCATGTTTTCCTTCATTGAGCCTTGCAGATGTCTGTGCTCTTCCTTCACTGTAAATTAGGGGTGTTTGTTCTCTTCCTTCACTGCAACTCACAGATAGCTTCAGGAAAACCATAGAAAAATAAGCTCAATTTCATCTCTTTAACCTTGCAACTTCTGTGTTCACTGAACTTCACTACCTTAGACTCAGTGCTTTAGATTTGTCAATTGTACTTTCCCATAACACTTTACAACATATATATTCAATGTGTTCAATGGATGTTAATGAGAGCCTCTTGAAGTCTTATTTATTCTTTGCAATCGACTTCCTTTAGGGGATAACTTGTAACTGTTTTTCCCCTTTTACTTATTTTAGGGCTAACCCACACTCTCTTGTTTCTACTACTTTACCCTTAATTAAATTATTGTTGCAACTACTTTACCCTTAATAAATTACCTCTAACTTCTTGTTGACCTTCTAAAGGCTTCTAGATCATTTGTCAGGGTCCTCCAACTTTACAAGGCCATAACCCCTCAACTTTGAGGAGCCACGTGGCGTACCACATATCACTGGAAATGGCATGATACGTATTGTCCATCCATAAATTAGTTACCTACATTTACACTATCCTTCATGTCCTTTTTCCTTGATCAATTGTGGGTTCCATAACCATACCTTTGGGGCTCCCTAACTTCTTTAGGGGCTGACATCAATGACAATCAATCTTTCAACATTTGTGTTGTCACCAATGGAAATAATTTCTAGGATTCAAGCCTAAGTGTTATACAAATTTTAGCCTACATACTAAATTAAATTATTTATTAAAAACTAATAAAACTAATTTAAAAAGCTAACAACATCACTATAAAAAATATTATATTATCATCTAGAGTTAGTGCATACATATTTTAAATACTGAAATTGATGAAGAGATACAAATTAATTTAGTTAAAGAAATGTTGACACAAGTAATGCATAACCAAAACCATGGCTTCAACCAATAGCTTAATGTAGAAAGTCAACAATTTCCAAATTCACACTTTCACTTGAATATTGTTATACCATTACAAATGAATAAAGATAGAACCATGCAAATAGCCACCAAATTGTAAACTTCAAATTTTTGTCTTATATAGAACTGCAAATTCTAAACTAACTATGGTCACCATTTGGACTATTTCAATTACCTACAAGTGGAAAGAGGTGCAAGGAATCACTTTTTAGCATTCTTGTCATAAATAGAACTGCAATCCAAATGTCAATTTGAAGTCCCCCTTGAAAATAATTATAAACACAATTTCATATTTCTTCAAAATTAAGTAGGATATAAAATGTCACCAAAGCTGTGAGAATCAAGCATATCACCAAGCGCAATCACGTAACTAAGCTTCATGTAGAGGATAAAACTCATAAATATGCTATACTGAGATGAACTACATGAATCTATATAAGTGCAATTGAGCCATTTTAGTATAAGAAGTGTTTCCAACAACATGGTTTTCTAGTTTTCATAGTTAACATGATTGGCAACAATATCAAGCTATCTCAAATGCAAGCATTTGAATTTTAGTGTGATTTCCATGAACTTTCTAGATTCTCTTAATATGTGTCTTATTCATGTATACATTGTTGATGGAGGAATTATTTAAGGTAGAAGGAAAATAATACCTCATGGAGTTGACAAAATGTGCTCTGATTTATGCCTCATGAATTTGTTTTCTAAGGAAATCCTCACGGAAAACCCTCCGAGTACTTCCCCACGATCCATGGATTGTAAATGGGGTAAACCATCGGCCTTGAATACAGAACCTCACCCTGAGGGGATCAAGAGAGTCGAACTCGTGACCTCCCCAACTAATCACAGGTGGATAGATCTCACGTCGGGCTCAAGACCAATTGAACTAACCCTCGAGGCTAAATGGAGTTGATTTTTTTTTCAATGATTTTGTTGTAAGTAATATTCAATGCCATTAATGTCTTGATCATCCTCAAATGTTCCAAAGCTATAAAATTGGCAAGTAGATTATGTTTGAGATTCAAGCAACCAAACAAATACAAAGACTCCAACCCTAAAAAGTAAAATTGTGTTAAAATGTGAAATGCATCACTGACATAATGTTAGAAAAGAAAGAGCTATAAGTACTAAAACAA
>JASDQU010307439.1:96447-117450 GCA_032191745.1 Picea mariana | reverse complement strand
AGTTACACCTCGAATCCTCTTGGGCAAGGAGACATCTCAGCTACTGAAATGCCAACCGATTAAGAATCATGAATCAATTTTTCTAACTAATTCGTAATTGATCAATTAACTGTGAGGTGAAACAATAGCCCTCCGATCAGACTTAAATTCAACTGCACTATTGGATTGGATCCGTATGATCTTGCATTTATTTTGCATTTCGACATTTCAGAATTTCGGCATTCCTGTGGTAAAGTTTCTTGACGCTCCATCTCGCGGTCCCCGAAACTCCGAAATGAAGCTTGGTTCTTCGAGCTCTTCTCTATAGCTCTTCAACAATGTGACCACCGGCGGTGACCAGGCGCTTATCCATAAATCACTTATGCAATTTCGCCTTTCAACATTCCAGCATTTCAGCATTCTTGTGGTCAAGAGTCTCGACTCTCCATGTCCCAAACTTCGAAATGGATCTTGTCTCTTCGAGCTCTTCTCTACAGCTCTTCAACGATGTGACCACCAATGATGACCAAGGCCTACACCAAAAAGGTGTTTTCACATTTCGCATTTCGACATTTCGCATTTCGAAACTTTGGGACTCCTTTGATGAAGAGTCTCAACTCATGACTCTTCCAACTCCCAGTGTCTGAACCTCCGAAATGGACTTGGATCAACGATCCACACTCTTGATGATTCGGAGGTCCAGATCTCTTCGTGATTTCGCATATCGCGATTTCAGAATTCTTAATGTGAGAGTTCTTGACAACTCCAAGTCCCGTTATCCGAAACTCTGATTTCTCGATCTACGAAACTCCGAAATGGAGTGTTCCTGTTTCACGATTTCAGTGTTTCACATTTCACGACTTTGGGACTCTTGTGGTGAAGTGTTTCTACACTTCCAACACCCAGTATCCGAAAATCCAATTTCCTGGTCTGCGAAACTCTGAAATGGAGTGTGCCTGTTTCACAATTTTGGTGTTTCGCATTTCGCGACTTCGGGGCTCCTGTGGTGAAGTGTTTCTACACTTCCAACTCTTGGTATCCGAAACTCCGAAATGAAGTTATTTGACATGCTTTGATATTTCTCATTTCGAGATTTTCTGCCATGCAATCATCGTTGCACTGCTGGTCTTGCCACTTTCTCTTGTTCATCATCGTCGGGCTGAGTTTTCCATCAATGACAACCAAATACTCTTCCTTCTTTCTAAAAACATGTCAATAAGCACACCCCCTCCAAGACCTAGGATGGTTTCCTTTGATTGGAATGACCTTGTTGAGCCTCATCTTCCTTCTTCTGCACCCTTTCAAATAAGGATTGAATTTAATTCAACAAACATTTATCAATGTATTGTGGATGAAGGAGCCTCTGTAAGTATTTTATCCTCCTTGGTTTGGAAAGTCTTGGGATCTCCCGAGCTTGTGTCTACTTCACATGATCTGTTGGATTTTGACAAACGTCCTAGTGAATATTTGGGGGTTCTTCCTCAGTTTCCTATCTCGTTAGGTGGGAAGATTGTCCTTGTTGATGTTATAGCGGTGCAAGTCCCGCTAGATTTCAATATGCTTCTCAAGAATGATTATGTATATGCTATGAATGTTGTGGTTTCTACGCTCTTCCGTGTGATGCATTTCCCTCACAATGGAATCATTTTCACTGTCGACCAGCTAGCATCTAATAATCACCATCCTAATTCGACGTTAGTTCAGGCTGCCCCTTTATATGTTCCTGGTGTTCGTGTAGACTCTACCCCACCATGGGTTAATTATGTGGCGTCTTATCCTCAATGTTCAATTGCTTCTAAGAAGGAACATGTGAAATCATGTTTTTCTTCTCGAGACTTGGCCTCAACAATTGATCCCATGGTTTATCCATTGGGGGTATGGGAGCCCTTGCTTCCCCCTCTTGGTCCAAGTGATCTTGAGTCTCCTTCTGAGTCTGATCTTGTTGTTTGTAGATCCTCAATCCCTCATGCTTGTGTTTCTTCATTGATAGACTCTGCCAGTCCTAGCTAGAGCCTCCATCGTCATATGCAATACTATCAGTTTACTTCACCCTTTAGGACTGTCAACCCTCGTTTGTGTGATTTCTCGGATTTTGAATTGCCTTCAGATGAGGCTATCCTTGAAGCCATGACTACAGTTTCTATATTGTGGGAGTACTTACATTGTGGTTTATGTTTTATTCCCTTTTGGGAGACTTTCCAAGTTAACTATCGAAGAGACTCTTGGTCTGAGCCTAGCAGTGGGCTCTACCTGAACCAGTTTCATACATGAGTCGTAGCCCCCTGGAGTCTTATTTAAGCCATTTTCAGACTCTCTAAACATGAAAATATTGTCGAGCGATCTTGTTGTCCTTCACGCTCACCAAAATAAAATTTGAAGGCACGTCTGTCTGACGGTAGTTTACCCCTTTTTCGATCTGGATGGTCAATTTACGAATAAAGGTACATTCTAGGAACTTCGGTTCGCTAGAAGAGTATTCTCAGGTATACGTTTAACCCTTTTTCAGGCCCAAGGGACTAAATTTATGAAAAAGGAACCCCCATGGAGTCCATAGTTAAGCTCTTTTCAGACTCCCTAAAATTGAAAAGATCATCGAGTGACCTTTTTCCTCCACACTCGCTAAATTGTTCCAGAAGAACATCCCTCATAGAGTCCATTGTTAATCTCTTTTCAGACTCCCTAAAATTGAAAATATCATTGAGTGACCTTGTTCCTTCACACTCGTTTAATTGGTCCAGAAGAACATCTACTGGCATGAGTTTACCCCTTTTTCGGTCTGTAGATTAGGGAGGAAAAAGGTACACCTTGGGAGATTCGTCTCGCCGGGAGAGTTCTCCTCAGTAAATTTTATACTTTTTTGGGCTAAGGAGACTAAATCTAGAAAAAGGAATTCAGTCCATAGTTAAGCTCTTTTCAAACTCCTTAAAATTGAAAAGATTGTCGAGTGATCTTGTCTGTGTCACACTCGTTAAAATGGTTCTGAATAGACGTATTTTCAGTGCAAGTTTACTCCTTTTTTGAACCAACTAGACTATTTTCGAAAAAGGTACCCCAATTGAGTCTTCTTTTATGTTTTTTCAGACCCTCTAAACATGAAAAAACTACCGATCTTACCTTCTCTAGGCTCGTTAAAATTACATTGAAGGGGGTTTTCATTGTGTCTTATTAATCGCATTTTCATCTCTACGTCTTTGGCCTAATGTCGGCTTCATTTTGCTCTCAACTAAACCTTTGAAGCATGCCTTATATGAAAGCCTTGTAGCACTTTTCCTCTGCATCTTAACACCTTGACCCATGGAGGAATTTTCCCGAGTGTCCTTTTCCTGCACATGTCTCCTTCCTCTGAGAATTAATGTGTTCCTCGCACTGGGAACTAGTATTCTTGCGACACTCATTCCTCCTTTGTAACATGGTATTATTTTATTCTTTTTCAAGATCTTTAAAAATATTGAAAAAGACAAAAAAAATCAAAGAACCCACAAAAAGAGGACGAGAAATATATTTTCTTTTTATGGCAGCACAATGAGTCTCCCTTGGAAAAAGCACATCCTTCCATTTATTCGTCAAGATTTGGGATCTAATATGACCTTAGGAAGTTGTTCTCGCTACATAGAGTTGTGTCCTCCTCCATTTGGTTATTCTTCCAAACAGATGGAGAGTTTGTGTTGCCTCCTGCAACATGAACTTACGTCAATGACATGCTACCTGAGTCTGATCAACTTTCGTGCTATTTTTCAAGGGAATTTTTACCCAACCCGAGTCGGCCTTTCTGCAGTTTGTCTCCTGACCTTATGCCCAACCATCTCGAAATTCCAATCAAGTTCTTGTTTGAAATCAATGAAGTTATCTCCCTGATCATCGAGATCCTCTTGTCTTTTCCTGACGAGTCGTTGAAGACCTCTGGGTAGTGAAGTCGTACACTCACATTACACTCCTACCCAAGTTTTGAAGATATTGAAGTTGTCACTCGAGCTCTGCAGGCCTCATCTCCATCCATCAGGCGGCTTCTTGAAGATGGATACTATACTTGTATATATTTGATTTTGAGATGTAGATCCATTGTGTATTGCTCACAGCTACACTTTATATAGTTATATGACATGGATCTGCAATGTATTTGATTGGAAACCATGATTTATTTCATCCCGAGCATGGGTATGCCCACCTCGAAGAGACAATTGTTATTTTTGCAGATGACACCTCCCGAACTCTAGTCCCAGGCTCACTCGCTTCGTACATTGGTGAATATTTTGTAATGTATTTCGGCCATCAAATTCTCTTTTGACCTCATTGTTATAGAGATATCCTCCTACGGACAAGTGGATTCTCTCTTGGATTCTAGACTTCTAAGGCCAAGACAGAAAGTGCTATTGTGGACACTGACTTTCATTTTTATGAAGTTAAATTATCAAAGAAGAAGAAGGAAGAAAAGTAAATTCCTTTTAACCAACATTTGTCCTTGCTAGATCTAGACTGATCTTGATCTCCAAGTTCTTCATAAGGTCCTGCAATACAATGAGCAACAACAACAAGACTTCCTACTCTACCATGATTAGCTTCATAATAGATCTATAAAAGAAACAAGTTCATGAAACATGCACAAAATTTTAAAGGAAACATGCCAAGCATAGATTTATATTAATGAAAACAGAGTGAGATGATGCTTACAACCATCATGTAGATGCAGCAGCTTCTCCCAGTTCTCCTTTTCCAACCCTTTGCTCAAGTAATCCACACACAAGCTGATGATGCTTCAATGATATCTCTCTTATGAGATCATAAGTTTGATACTCTTAATGTCTCTCCCTTTCACCATGAGGAGGCCTACTTATATAGGCTTGGAGAGGCCTAACCACTTAAGAGATTCATGGGATAGGTTGAGGATCCTTCTCCTATAGTTGTGGATCTTCCCTAAGATCGAGGTTTCACCTAAGATTTGAATCCAACAAACTCTAGATATGAAGGGGATTTGATCCTGATTTCCCTCTACTGTCCAAAATTTGCTCAAAAAGGCCAGTGCTCAATCAAAAGGATGCACAGAGCATTGCAACTCTCCCCCGGAAGAGGGTACAGAGCATTGGCACTCCTTGACAATGTATAGGGGAGCGCTGCCTTCCAAACTTGACTTTTTAGTGGTTTTTTCCATGGAAAAAGACTTGTACTTCTTGTCAAATGATTTCTCCTCTTCAAAACCAGTATTTTAAGTGTTCTTGATCATGTCGTCTGAGACACGACATACGAAAGATGATAATATTATATTTGTGACACTTGTGGCCAAAATGTGACACTTGCAACATTGGTAATGATGACACTAGGCCATCATTGTAATGAGTAATTTTGATGTGTAATAGATTGCCCCCAAAGTGAGAAGTTAGAATACGGGAGCTGATGACTGAAGTACTTTGTAGAATTTTTCGAGCAAGGGTATGGACTTAGAGAACCTAGAAGAAGTTGCACACAACCAACAAATAAATATTATGACATGTTTCAAACCCAAGGTAGGCATACATATGTTTGAGTGATAAAGACTTTCAAAGTATGGCCGCCATAAAATACACCATGTATCCATAATTATATTGATAAAAAGGTATAGCCAAAGATACGATGTGGATCTATACTCCTATGACCTGAAATGATCGTAGCCACTAAGAATACACAGTGGATCTACGAGATGACAAGACATAACCATGACCAATACAAAGTGGATCTATGTAACAGTATATGTGTCAATGTTCAAAAGAAACTCCGTCACAACCTAGGCAAAGTACATATAAGAGTGATGACTCAACCCAGGGTCTTCTTACCGATCCTGATGTAGTATGAATCTAACCATGTGAAACGATGTCCTGATGTCAAACATGGTAGAAACCACTTGATTACCGGTCAATGAGGTAAACCGTTAACAAGCACGATGGATATCACCATTGATGTCAATGATTCCCAAGGTACTCTAGTACATTCTAACGAACATGAATAGATGAGCTGAAGTCAAACATCCGTGGAATCATCCCATCAGAGGTCAATGATGTAAACCCGTTGTCGGATGTGAGGAGGTCTTCCATTAAGGCATGCAGCTCCCAAGGCACTAACTAGTTTCTAAGTCTGGTTCCTAGATAATGTTCTGAAGTTGACAGGAACAAACTCATCGAAGGAGGGCCTTGATGTATCCCCCATCAATGACACGAAATGGACACAGAGATGTAATTGGTGGATCAAAATAACATGGACTGACACGGGTATTGAAACAACAAATTTGTGGTGGTTGACTATTGAGGCATATACTTTCCTTGAACATTGAGGCACGACAGCAGAAACATGACATGGACCAAAACATGATAATGCAGTGGATATGGTGACTTGCGTTGAGTGACCCAAATTAGTAAGGAAACTCAGAGGATTGGTTTAGTGCAGAGGTTCAACGAATTAAAATGTGTGCAAAGACAAAGTGTCGTGTTCAAGGGAAACTGTAAGAGTGACTGCTAATGTTCTCAAAAACTACTTGGCTTGCTTCTTTCAATTTTTCCCCCATCTAGATAGACGAGTACCTCTTTTTAATTTTACGAGATCGAGGAGGGTAACACATGCTCGATATAACTCACCTTCGGCAAGTTCCTCTTCCTCTTTAACGAACTGGAAGAAGTAAGGGTTCGGTCCCATATGGGCTCTTCAATGTAATATTGTTTAACGAGTCCAGAGAAGGTAAAATCGGTGGTTTTTCATATTTAGAGAGTTTGAAAATGACTTAAAGATGACTCTAGTGTTGTTCTTTTTTGTAATGTTAGTCTCACGAGGCTGAAAAAGAGATAAATTATCACTCAAAAGATGCCCTTTCAAACCTTTTAACGAGTGGGAAAGGAAACAAGATCACTCGACAATATTTTCATGTTTAGAGAGTCTGAAAAGAGCTTAAAGACGACTCTGGGGGGGTTCCTTTTTTGTTTATCCATATGAGTTCGAAAAAGAGATAAACGTTTACTTAGCACATTCTTATTTTTTTATGAGCATGAGAACGAACTAAGACTATGCTCATTAATGTGACAAGATGAAAATCCAATAAAAGTGCTCCGAGACCTACCAATAATGTCAAAATTGCATTCCAGGGTATTAATAGGGATTCCATAATATTTTCCAAAACCCAAAAATAACTATATCTTAGGCAAAAATGAAATTTTATAAGTAGTAATATGAAAAAAAGTCAATTACCATTTCATTTGTGCAAAAATGTGTAGCAGTGGAGAAATTGAGTTTTGGAGGTGAATCTTGCATTGTTCGGTGCCGAAGCTATGGTCAACTATTTTCCTCGTCGTCTGGACCAGGTTGGTGCTCTTCTTCCTCTCCTCAATTTGTATGGTTTACTTTTGGTTTCTAGGAAAAAAATGTATTTTAAAATTGATGCCCTGGGGTCACCCAAGCGCCCAAAATGGGTGTTGTGAGCGAAATCTCCTTACGGACTAGAAAATAGGGTTTAGACTTTGCATGTAGATATGACCGAAGAAAAATACTTTCTACCTTAATCCCTAGATTTAAATCCCCTATTCTTAGTAAATGCATGGAAAGATCAACCTACCTCATTCCGGGCATTTGATGTTGATCCTCTATTGTACTTGATTACTTGTTCACAATACCCCTTCCAAAGCTGACCTGCATACAAGACAAGAAACAACTACACATGCATCCTACTTATATACTAACGGGTTAGAAATCCCAACATATACTAATCAAACTATAAAAAGTTCATGAATTGGGACGGGAAAAGCATTTTCTTTATTACTTTGAATGAGTCAACTTACAAAAGTTGAGGTCGACCACCGCTCCACGAACCTGATCCTGGGCTCCTCTTCGACTGTCCTCCAACTGCTTTTCTTTTTATATCCTATAGCACAAGGAAAGGCTAAAGGGTTGGGACAATGGTAATACACAAATGGGTAGAGTTTCTTTGCTATATTTTTCCTCTTTTCAAATGGGACCCCTACCCCTTCTTTTATAGGCTAGAAGGAGCTAGGTATTTGGACGAACCCTCAGCCATGCATGGATGGGAGTTTCAGTTAACTCACCCATATCTTTTGTGTTCCGTCGACAACTTTCCTTTTTTCGTGCTTTTTTCGGTCCACACGGGTTGTTTTAGGTCAGCCAGCGTGTACACACATGCAGTAATGGAGTAGGGCGCGTGGGCCTTTATAACAGAGGTTTTTTAAGGAGTTATTCAGTAGTGCTTTGGAAAAGAAGGGATATGAGATGGCCTGATGCCAGGTAAGCATGTGTGGTGCAATTTAGGGTTATAACAGATTCCCCCTAATGTGTGAGGTCAGAAGAGCATATAATGACCGAAATACATTACCAATCTTTGCTGATGTGTCGAACAATTGAGCCCAAGGATCAGGAACCGGGAGGCATCATCTACAAAATAACAAATGTCTCACCGAAGTGAGCATACCCATGCTTGGGATAAAATAGAATCATGGCTACCAATCAAATACACTATAGATCCATGTCATATAACTATATAAAGAGTAGCTGTGAACAATACACAACGGAGCTACATCTCGAAATTGAAAAGATATACATATAGAGTACCCATCTTCTAGAAACTGATACGGCCTGATGGCTGGAGATGAGATCTTCAGAGCTCGAGCAACAACTTCAAAATCTTCAAAACTAGAGTAGGAGTGTAATATGAGTTTACAACTGCATACCCAGAGGTCTTCGATGGCTCGTTGGTCATGGACTTGATAATATTGATGATCAGACTGAAGGCTTCAATGATTTCGAACAAGGACCTTATTGGATGTCCAGGATGGTCGGGTATGAGGACAAGAGACATATTTGCAGAGGGGATGACTCAGGCTTGGTGACAAACCTCCCTTGGATAATAGCACGACAAATGATGAGACTCAGGCAGCATGGCATTAATCATAAGTCTACGAAGGAGGAGGCAACGCAAACTCTCCATAGGTTTGGAAGGATAACCAAATGATGGAGGACACAAATCTATATAGCGAGAAAAAGCTTACTAAGTTCATACTACAGCCCATAGTCTAATGAAAAAACAGACAGATGTGTTTTCTCCAAGAGCGAGTCATTATGCTACCAATAAAGAAAATACTTTTCCCTTCCTCTTTTTGGGGTATATTTGATTTTTTTTTTGTCCTTTTCAATAATTGTGGAAAAGGAATATAGGAATATTACGTTACAAGGGAGGAACGAGTGTTGCAAACATACAAGTTCAAGACACAAGGACAAGACTGATGTTCAAAATAATGATACTCAGGCAAAAATCCTTCGGGGGCCAATGGTGTTAAAATGCAGAAGCAAACTGTTACAAGGATGATATATAAGGTATGCAAATGCGGTTTATAAAACACACAATGGTAACGTCCTTTGATGTAAGTTTAACAAGCCTAGAGAAGGTAAGATCGGTGGTTTTTCATATTTAGAGAGTCTGAAAAAACATAAAAGGAGACTCCATTAGGGTAACTTTTTCGAAGATAGTCTAGTCGGTTCGAAAAAGGGTAAACTAGCACCGATTAGACGTTGATTCAAAACCATTTTAACGAGTGTGACAAGGACAAGATCACTCGGCTATTTTTTCCTTTTTAAGGAGTCTGAAAAAAGCTTAACTATGGACTCCGTCAGGAATGTTCTTCTAGACCAATTTAACAAGTGTGAAAGAATAAGGTCACTCGACAATCTTTTCAATTTTAGGGACTCTAAAAAGAGCTTAACTATGGACTCTGTGGGGGTTCCTTCTTCGTAAGTTTAGTCCCTCGGGCCCGAAAAAGGGATAAAATGATACTTGAGAGTACTCTTCTATAGAGATAAAGTTCCATAGAGTATACCTTTGTTCGTACAGTTGACCGTCCAGACCAAAAAATGGGTAAACTACTGCCGGATAGACGTAACTTCAAATTTCAGTTTAACAAGCGTGAAAGGCCACAAGATCACTCAGCAATCTTTTCATATTTAGAGGGTCTGAAAAAGGCTTAAAAGAAGACCCATTATATTTTGGGAGTCCTCAGGGTGAGGTCAAGAGGGAAGAAGAATCAGGCAAATGAGGCTCAAACTCGTATTCAAGAAAAACTGCAAGGGCTCCCGAGCCTATAGTGTTGTAGAGACAGCATGAATATCATAATGCAACCAGGATCTACCTAAGGAATCCATGTTTCCGTAGGCTCTACCACCAAGTTGCGACACTTCTAAAGCAAAAATGATAGTTTCGTGTCACAATATGATGGGATCGATCCTATGGAAAATGAAAAAGATAACGAGATACAAAAAACAAGGTAGACACCTAACCTATATGCTCAAGTTGATCGTCGATTTTTTTTTTATGGACCGTCAAAATTTACTCAAAACTCAAAAAAATGTCCCAATACCCGATCAAATCCCTCCCATATAACTCCTGAATCACTCTAAATGTTTTTTGGTATAAAGAAAATGATAAGAGAGGCCAAAAAAGTGACCAAAAGAGGTCAAAAAGTCTATAAATAGAAGTTGGCAGCTCATTATCACCATAGTTGATTTGGAAATTGACTCTGGAGCCAAAATACCCCCTTTGATAAAAATGGTGATTCCAGGAGCTACAGTGGACGAAACGAACTTCCGTCTGGACCAAGTAAGTACAAACTCCCTATCTAGCTAGTCAATTCTTGATTTTTTCTTTTCATTTCATTTTTTGGGTGGGCGTAGACCTTTAAAAGTTTGGCCCTAGGTCCACGCGGGTTGTCTCTAGATAGGTCGTGTGTACACTCAGGCAGAGTAAAACTTACTTGTGTGTACACGCGACTATCACCTAGACAGCACGCGTGCACCTCCCTTCATAGACAAAAAATCAAAAAAATCACTCACTCACCCTCTTGAACCTTGTTGTGTTGGCAGGATGTATGTCCAATGGAGGGAAAGGGAGCATGAAGAAGTTGGTGAGTTGGTTGCGGGAGATACGAATGTCGTGGCTGCGTTAATGCAATGTGGCTTGCTAAATTTCTTCCTATGTCTGTTTATGTAGGCACAACCGAGGCTACTGAATGCCTTAGTTGACTATTGGCACCTTGATGCAGAGGATTTCATGCTAGAGGGGCAATCATTGGTGCCCACCACTGAGGATATCTACTTTTTGACTGGCCTCTCAAGGAGAGGGGAACCAGTCAATTTCAGAACATTTTCGTTGGGGCCGCATAACATAGTGGAACTAATAGCTCTACACTGTGAGGCTGCAACAAACTGTTTGAACTCCCAGGTTCCCATAAGCAAGATCACTAACCTATCACTGCAAGCGATATTATTGCTCATTGGGCAAATTATCGGTTTAGCGGCCTTGCATCAGGTGTCCCTCGCACAGATGAACTGTTTTGTCCAGTGCTTGAATGCACAAATTTTCGACTGGAGTACTACATTGCTGGAGTGTATGAAGAGGCAATTGATAGATTGTTGTCAGCGGACACATAGGAATTTCGGGTTCGAGACTATTTTGTGTTCGTTCTTTTTCGAGAGAGTTCTGAGCTTTAGTCCTTGGGTAGTGGTACGAGGACATCAGGCCTCTCTTCCTACTATATGTAGATGGGCAGTATTACTACCGCGACAGGGTGGTGGAAGGACCAACGATTCCTTCGATGATGAATTTTTTTCATGGCTATCACGGCAGATCCTGGTTATAGAGGATTACCCCTATGTCGGGATTGATTTTTCGAGAGACCTGGAGATACTAGTACCTCCTGGTGAGGATCGAGGGGAGATGGGTAAGTCTCCACCTTTGTAGTTTTTTTGTTGTATATGTAATTTTTATGTCGTTTTGTTATATATATCATTTTTTTTGTTGTTATGCCAGAGTATTTGATGGATATGTGTTCATTGTGTGAAGACGTGGGACAAGTACGACCTGCCGATTATGCAAGGAACAGGCGTCATCCTTGGCCAGGGGTCACAGCCGCCGCTGTTGGGGGACCAGTAGTAGTAGGAGACCTCCTAGTCGGGTAGGCTGAGAGGGTACTTAGATGAGTTGAGTGGAACTTTACTGCATTCACTCACACAGTCCCGATGGTAGAGATTGAGGACCTACCGCCATCCATGCAGCCTCATGTAGTGGGGGCACCTCGGACGTGGGTCCGATTGTTTAGGCGTTTAGCCCATGCTGTGGACCAGTATAACAGGGCCCATAGGCCCTGAACCTATTTATACATTTTACGTGCCGTGAGCACTACTTGTATATATTTTTTGAGGGCATAAGCCCTGTTACTCGTTATTGGTCCTATTTTTGAGGCGCTTGCGTCCATCTATGTACTCTAGTTACTTTATGATATTATATATGGTTTTTTGGTCTTTTGTGTCTTATGGATCACATGTGCAAAAATGTATTTACATGTTTATGTCAATGTTCTTTCATATGTGTGCAAGATGCCAATCTAAAATTGGATTAGCTAGAGTATCTATAACTTGATTTAATCTCCTAGGAACATGAAAATACGTAATATAATCAAAGTGTCGTTCTAAGAGGCATACCCTAAGGAATCGTCGGTGTAAAGTTGGATCATGAACCCGATACACTCTGTTTAACTGAGACACAACCAATTGAGCGTCGAGATAGACCCGGAGATGAGAGATACCCAGTGACAAAGTGTCACAAAGTAATTCAATAACTGCACTATACTCGGCGACATTATTTGTGGTGTCACCTAAGCATATACCTCCGGAAGATAACAATTGGCCTTGAGATGTGAAGATTACCCAAGCTATGGTGGCAAGCCTCCAAGTGTGTTGATTAGCACCGTCTGCATACCCAACGAACACGTCGAAATCACTTGACATCTGCCACAGTGACGAAATATAATATAAACGACAAGTCCATAAAACTTAAAAGAAACTAAAAGTAATAGTACAAAGATTGTACATATGTTAAAAAAAGTTACCCACAGTGACCTGTCTATGAGTAATACTTCTTGAGGTAGAGCCCATTTCTAGGCTCCGCCAAAGCATTCCCTTTGAAATCAACCAAACGATAGGCACTCGTTATTAATACCTCTTTTATGATGAAATGCTCGAACCACATAGGTTTGAATTTGCCTGCCCCCGGGGGGTCCTTATCTTGGTCATAGACCAGGACAAGGTCGCCTTCAGATAAAATCTGAGGACGAACAAACCTATCATATTGACACTTGACATTATGTTTGTGAGCCTCATTGGCCAGGGCCGCATCATGATGTTGTTCATTGAGTTGGTCAAGGTATACTAATCATTCTTTGAGTGGAGAAGTGTCTGGCAATAATTGTACTGCCAATTTTAGAGACGAGATCTGACATTCGATGGGCAAGACTACCTCCAGCCCATAAATGAGTTGAAAAGGTGAGAAACCGGTTGCAGTTTTAACAGATTTTCGGTAAGCCCATAATGTCGAGTATAACATCAAATGCCAATTTGACTTGGCTGAGTTGATAGTCCGATGTAGAATAGTCATAAGGGTTTTGTTTACAGCTTCCACCTACCCATTGGCTTGAGGGTAGTAGGGTGATGAATGATATTTCCGTAACCCAAGCTTTGACGTTAATTCGGTCATCATCTAATTTTGAAAGTGACTTCCATGGTCAGTGACAATCTCCCTCGGGATGTTGAACCTTGTTATGATCTGGTTGAATAAAAAGAGAGATGCAGTCTCTCCATCATCTTTAAACATTGGCATAGCTTTGACCCACTTTGTGAAGTAGTCTACAACTACAATGATATAGTGGTGCCCCCTTGCTGAAGGGGGGTTGCAAGTAGTGTAATCAATCCCCCACTTGGTGAAGGGTGCAACTGTGATGATGGAAAACATGGGAGCGAGATGTGCCCTCATCTTTCGAGAGAAGATTTGGCACGGATGGCACTTCTTGACCGATTCGATACAATCTTTGATAAGTGTCGGCCAGAAGTAACCTGCTCGTAGAATCTTTTGGGTTGTTTCCAACCAAGAAAAATGACCACCACAAGCTCCAGTATGGAAATCGTTGAGCACGATAACTTCTTCCTCATGAGTGAGACATTGGCATAGGATGCAGTCTACACCTCTCTGATACAATGTATCATCGAGTATGAGATAATTCTTAGCCTGATGGCGTATACGTTAATGCTCATCACGAGAAGCAGAAGTGGGGCACTTCAAATTCTGGAGATAGATAAGTATATCTCCGTACCAGGGATCCGAAGATGTGATCAAAAACATATCTCTCCGGATAGGTGATTCTTCAGGCACAACGTCACCTGACTCAACCAGAAGTTCCAAACTAAGCTCTGTGAAGACCAGTGACTTTTTGGACTTTGCTGAAACGAAGTCTAAGTCAAACTTCTGGAGGATGACTATCCATATACTGATTTTTCCACCTATTATTGGTCATGTCAACATGTACTGGAATGGATTCACGACAGTAATGACGGTGGTCTTGCGAAACAGAACGTAATGACGGAACCGTTGAACATCATGAACTGTTGCCAACACAAGTTTTTCGATATGAGAATAATTGAGTTATGGTCCTACGAGGCCTCGGCTCAGGTAATAGATCACGTATTATATGAACAAATCATCTTCCTGAACTAAAACCATGCCAATGGTTGACTCTGCTGCAGCCAGATACAATAAGAAATCTTTGTTATAGTTCGGTGGCTGGAGTAGAGGGGTAGTTGTGAAGGCATGTTTTAATGCATCAAAAGAGCGTTGAGCAGCATCATCCCAGTAAAAAGGAACGTCTTTCTTTAGTAAGTGCATAAATCCCTTGGTGATTTCAGCATAATTGGCGATGAAGCGTTGTAAAAAGTTCACATTGCCTTGTAGACTCTAAAGTTGAAGGATTGTGTGTGGGGAGGGCAACTAGCTTATTGCCTCCACCTTGAGAGGGTCGACCATGATCCTTGTTGTTGATACAATGAAACCTAACAAACGTCCTGACGTTACGCAGAAGTTGCACTTGTTTGGATTCAAGGGAATCTGAAAGTAGCAACGACATTCGAAAATAAGTCTAAGGTGTGTGGGATGATGCGTTCTCTTGCAAGATCGTGATGCTAAATCATCTAGATAGGCCTCGACTATATTCTTGAGGTCATGGAAAGCGAAAGACATGGCCCGCTGAAAGGTTGCTCCAGCATTTTTAAGACCAAAAGGCATTTTACGATATGCGACTGTACCCCAAGGACAAATGAATGTTGTTTTGTGTTGGTCTTTGGGTTTGATTTGTATTTGATTGTATCCCGGAAAACCATCCATGAAAGAAAAGGCTTCATAACCAGCACATTCATCAATGATCTGGTCGATGAATGGAGTTGGAAAATTATCTTTGGGACATGCCTTGTTCAAATCACAGAAATTGGTACATACGCGAATCGTGCCTTGTTTTTTATTGATCGACACAGGATTTGACACCCATTGAGTCAAATGGATAGGATAGATAAAACTTGCCTTTAGCAATTTCTCAACCTCAACCTTAATGGTTGCTAATTTCTTAGGATTAACTGGATGAAGCTTCTGCCGAACAGGCTTGGCATCAGGATACGTTGTGATCTCATGTTCAACTATTTTTGGATCGATACCTGGCATTTCCTCATAAGACCAGGAAAAAACGTCGCGGAATTCTTTGAAAATATCTGTGTAGATTTGAATCTCTTCGGGGGAGCAATCCACTCCGACGAAGACATTCTCCACAATGCCAGGGTTTCAGGAGATATTGATTGGTACAGTTTCAGTGATAGTTGCCATATTTCCCTCAGCATAAATTTCGTGTGTAGCTAAGAGATTAATAGGGCACGATGATCTCCCGTCATAGTCATGGTGAATTCTCCTGCTTCGATTCGGCTTAATTCTAGGAGAAAATATGATCTGTGATGAAGATCTTCCCAAGATTTGTCCGGACTAGTCATTGCTTCGATTACTGCTTCGTCAAAAGGCAATACTAAGTCTAACGAATCAGTGTTAGTGAGAGAATCCTGAGGCCAAGTAGGCTCTAGAAGTGGATCTAACTCTTGTGTAGGAGTCGGATCAGTGTTAACTAAAGCTTGCTGGACTAAAGAGTACACTACTTCAGCTACAGACAAGGGCATGGACATGCCCGGGTGCCCTATCTCATCCATTGTGGCCTATGGGGAAGGAAGTATCCATGGATCCTCGAAGTAAGTCATGCGGAACGAAAAAACTTGAAAAATCTCAACCTTATGGTGATTGGATATAAATTTGATATCATCGTGAGGGGGTGGGTAATCGAAGGTACCCATCAAGGATGGGCACAAACCAACTCCCACGTTAACAACACCTGGTTGAGGATTATCAATCATCGGGACCGTGGATGCCCCCAAAGCAGGGTCGGTTCTGGAGAAAGACAGTTGATCGATGGTCACTATCCGACCCTCGTGTGGAAACAACAAGACCCAGAAAACTATAGCAACCATAGCTTGCATAGCATAATTCCAACTCCTTCCTAACAAGAGGTTATAGTCAAGGGGAGCATCGACTACCTCTACTTCGACACACACGGTCTTGCCTCCTAACTTCATGGGAAAAGAAGGAACTATACCATGTGGTCGGAAAGAATGACCGTCAAATGCGGTGAGGAGAGTAGGTGATGGAGACAAAACGGGTTGGCCAATGGCTTTCCAACATGCCAAGTACATCACGCATGTTGAGGCTCCCTCATCAACCACCGTGTGGAAGATATTTCGAGTAAAAGTTTTCATGGGATAAGCCACTACTATCTGAAATGCTACGTGTAAGGCAGATGAGGTTTTAAGTCGGTTGTATCCAACATGATGGTACCCGGATTACAAGTCTCCGTAGAGCCTAAAGCAGTTAACAAGGCTTTCCTCTAAGAAGGGAAGCTTTGGAGGACCTCCAAAGAAGACATCGCACAAGGGGTTTGTGATAAATCCTCCACCACAGAGTAGTTCTGGGCGGCCCTTGCATTTGGGTTATGAGAAGCTTTTTTAAATGCACCTTTGGGAATATGTGTCATTGTTTCACCCAACATCTTCTCAATCTGTAGAGGAAGAGATGGGAGGTCATCTTCTTTACCCTTCTCAGAAGGGCTTGGTTTACTATAGTCGTGTGCTCTAGTTGAGATAAAAACATCACCCCTAACCATATATATGTTCACGGATGCGGGGTTGTTCAGAGGTGGATAGGGTTCTTGGCTGCCCCCTTCTGTTCTTGTAGAGGCTTGAGTTATATTTTGCCCATGTTGAAATGGATTAGTCAACACCGCCTATTGTTGCTGCATGACAAATTTGTGGGCCTCTGCAAGTCGAGGACATAGATGGGTCGGGTGGTCTTCCACGCATAAGTTACATGGATACCTCGCCTTTTGTTTTTCATTGCTTTCCCCGTCAGCATTATCGATGGGTTTTTTATCCATCTTACCCTTCTTTCGTTGTTTTTTCTTTCCTTCAGGTTGTTGGGTGGCCTTTGGGTTAGTCAACTACACTGTGTGTACGTCCGACGTTTTGGTAGGGGGGGCAGCCAAACCAGTAGTTTGGCTAGCCGCTGTGTGTTGTATAGATAACTACTACAACTGTTTTGTCAATTGCTCAGCGGGCTTTGTTTGTGCTAAACCAACAATACATTGTCATGTGCTCTAGCTCTCTGTCTAGTTTTATCAAGGATTGAACGTGGTGCATCTGGCAAGATGTTGTATAACAAATCGGACTGAGAATATATGAGCTCAAATTGTTGAGCCCTCATGATGGCGTCTTCTTCGGAGAAAACTCCTGACGTCGCGACGTCTTTGGATAACTGCGAGACCAAAGACTTAAGGAACCACTCAAGCAAGAATGTTGGTGGGACTGGTACCTTGATTAAACTCTTCCAGCTTCTCCATTCTCAGATGTGATCAGAGATATGGTCCACTGTTGTCTGTTCGAAATTGGCGAGCATATCTGTGCCAGTGTCGTATCTCACAGGTAACTGGAAATGGTTCAATAAATCCATTGCTAGTTCACCAGAGGATGAGTATCTTGAGCGATCGAGCTCAATGTACCATTTCGCGGCACTCTCAATGAGAGTACGTTGAAACAATCGCAGTTGTATGGAGTCATCTTTCAATGAGTTAGATGAGCACCAAAGATGAAAGGTAGTCACATGATCTCCTGGATCTTCGTTAGGCTTGGCTTCAAACTTTGGAATGTCTGAAGGCAACTTCGTCGGTATAGGAGGCCAACACGGATCGTGACAAATAGGGTCATTCAACAACCTTGTCAGATCTGGCAAGTGTAAAGTCGCCAGGAACGGTAGTTTGGGTTGTTGGTGATAACCTGGGAAAAAGGGGCCTAGAGTTTGACTGGCACCAGGTTGCCAGAAAAATTTTGGCTGCTGGCCCGGATTCTAGTAGAAACCATGAACCTGGCCAATGTAAGGATTTTGCATATGTGGAGACATCATTGGCTGATTTCCCAAATAGGAAATAGATGGTTGGGCATGCATTATATTCGAAGGACTCTGGGAAGGATTGCCCCATGGTGGTCCCGTGGGGATGGGCGTAGTAGTTTGTCTGGGGTTCCATTGATTGTGGAAATAATTACCCCAGATTGGCATTCCGAATGAGAGAACGGATCCCTGCCCTAAATTCCAAGGTCCTGCTGAATTCCAAGGTCCTGTTGCAGAAGAAGTTCCTATTTTTTCCCCCTGTGTAGGAATAGTACCCTGCATAGGAGTAGATTGTCCAAAACTGGGATTTCCCCCAGCTGGGAAAGTGGCGGATGAGAAGGTGTTGTTGCCAAATGTTAAACGCTGTCGAACCTACCGGCATGCTATGCGAAGGTGGTCCTTGACTCCCAGCTCCAAATAAACTATGGTATATAGGTTGCCCGACGGACTGCTGATGCAAACCACTGAGTGAAGGGGATGAAGGAGGGATATGAACTCCTCCATAAGGGAAAGCATTAAAAGGAGCAGGAGTGCCCCCGATGTGACCTTGCAAAGGAGTGCTAGAGCTCCCTGTCCCCAGACCTAAAGTATGTAAAGTGGAGTAAGAAAGTACAGGACTTGTACCTAAACTAAGCATCTCGTATGAGAACAGAGGGCCTGTCAAACTTGATGTGAAAAGGGTTGTGGCCGCCGCCAAAGATGGGATCAGACCACTATGCGATGTAGAACCAGTCGAGACCATGGTGGCTCGGACTGATGATGGTGGGTTAGGAGGTGAAAACTCTCTTGTGGGGACAACCGTAGTGGGAATGGAAGAATTCTCGGAGGGAGTAACAACATTTGTTTCCATTGCTGTGTGAAACACTATCTAGCGCTCGTAAAATTGGATTGGTATGATGAAAGGTGCCAAGAAATCAATGGTTGGGGTTTCAACCGGGCCAAGAGGTGTGCTTCAAGGTCCAAAATGGTCAATTCCTTCGGTTGTTGGTCGGGCACAATTGCTTGTAACCCAGTCGCTTCAAAAGACCCTTGTTGTTATAGCTTTCGCCTCAATGGTGGCAGGGGTGGCTCCAGTGTAACCGGTGACAGGCCAAGCAACCTTCATGACCGATGGAGCTCATGATCCTCCAGTGTGTGAGAAAATCAAAGACACTCTAAGGTAGTCTAAACGCTCAAAAGTAACACACACTAAAAAAGAAGTCCCTAGAAGATAAGACAAGCAAACACTAAATTAATTTGAAGAACAGTTACAACAACCAACACTAGAGCAACTTACCGGTGCAATTGCAACTCGAACACGGAAGCACCCTCCGGGTATACTCTACAAAGTGTGGCCTGATTTCTATCCTAGGTACCGCGGTATACCCCCGTAGTCACCTGTGTAAGTCCCTAAAAAGATGGGCAACTAGGTTGCCAGCGCGCGAACAGTCACCAGACGGGTACAATCGAAAGTTGGGAAGACCACAATGAGCAGGGTATTGAACCCGAAACCTGTCAAGGGTATCGAGAGAAAATGGTCCGGAAGACAACTGAGGACCTCAAACGGATTCGAGACCCACGAAGCCCTATGGCAAATGAAAACAACGGAATCCCAAGACAAGTCCTCTATATGTGTTCTCCACTATGATTGGTCCATCTTTGGAGGCGTTATCTCCGCTACCTTTCCGCACATGACCTCGTGTTTATCCCCTGTGTTAGAGGGGGGTCCCATATAACTTCCACAATACTAGACTTAAACACTCCCTAACTCAGACTCCAATGTTTGATTTGAAATGGCCTTGATGAGTTTCCTCTCCAACCTAATCCAAGGCCCTAAATCCTGAACTAGTTGGTGAACCCTACAAACATGAAAGTCTAATAAATTTTAGATTTTAGTGTTAATTTTAGGGCTTTGTCTTATGTCAAGGAATATGGAAGTGAAACTGATGATGTGTAGCAAACGAAAGAAAAAATGAGTAAAAAGCTGGAAACAAAAATTTTCCTTAATGCAAAATTTCAACAACTTTTCAATTTTTTTTTTTAACTTTTCTAAGATCTTGGACAGCAAACTCAAAAGAAATTTCACTTGACTACAAGCTACTTATGATCTAAGTAAACTAGAAAAACTTATGAAATAGTGATTTTTCCCTGGCTAATAATGCAGAAACACACTTTTCAACCAAAGAAGAGAATGAAAAAGAGATTTTTTTTTATTTAAATGCTTACTAAAGCAAAAAAGGAAAAATACCAACAAGCAAAAACCAAGAAAAACAATTCTGGCCTAATCGCATATCGCAAAGAATCAGGTCAAAAATCACACACTAGCAATTTCAAAAAATTACTCTCACACTTGTCTAAAAACCTTAAAAAAATCTTTTACTTTTCTGACAACTTTTCTTTACATGAGAAAAAGTGAGCTAAAGATAAGATTAATCCTAAGCTACTGACTGACAGAGATTTAAATACCTGAGAGGTATAGTTCTCATCAAGGGAAAGGACGACTGCCTTACCCTCAAGAGAAATTATCCTGCATAGGCACGCTACTGTTAATCCAGCGGCTAGCGTGTGAACGCGAGTTGTATAGAGACAGAGGGTGTGTACACGCAGGCTAACCTTGTACAGGACGCGTGTATCTCTAAACTCTGAGGAAAACTAAAAACAGACAGACCAAACCAGGAAGAGAC